>JAVFBZ010150202.1:0-19423 GCA_032466195.1 Katharina tunicata
AGATAATTTCTCGGCTTTAATTAGTCGATATCCCTGTGCCAGTGTGATTACTCTTGACAAAAATATATATATATTTTATGTGTAGAGGAAGAAATTTTGCATACCTCTATACTCGTATACATGTATGCATACATGTAACCTTGACCTTTACCGATTAACCGATTTGTTTTACATGTACTTATTGACACTGTTATGTATACTTATGATTTTCCAGATTGGTGGATAAACAGACAAACAAACAAACAAACAAATCTGATCCGGATCAGAATAGTAAGCCTTGTTTGGCACACCAAATTTGATGGGTAAACAATAATCCGCATCAGTTAAGTTCACCTTCAGGTGGCGTCCTTGGAATGCCGTGACGTTTTTCCAACATGTAGCCGCTCGCCCAAGCTACCTGGCAGTGTGCCAAGATTCGCTCGACGCTTGCTGACAGGGCTGTCAAAAGTGCCGTGTAACCGCAAACCGTCATTTATTTGCGAACTAAAAAAAGCCACCGTTGATGCGGATCAGAGCCGGCTAACTTTAGTTCACCTTTTCGATGCCCGTGTAACCTCGGCTATACTTGGAAAGGCGGTGAATGGGAAGGCAGGAACGGCTAGAAAACCCGGTTAAAGGATTGTTTGAATCATTCTATTTCTCCTTTTCTTTACTCAACGTCCAGTTTCTGATTAGTTTTAGCTTCTTAATTGTAGGGAATGTTTCCACAAGGCTGGGCGGATATTGTTGGAATAGTTGCGAATAGGATGGCCCAAATCTTATGTAATATGGCAGTGTGTTGAACATCCTGTTGAATTCAGAAAACCTTCATTTTTATTAACCAATTTCTACTTTGCCAGATGTTTTACTTTCGTGTCACGAATCCCTTTCAGACCGCCTGTTTTTTCTCGTAGGACGTGGTAAATTTATTCTCTTTAGGCAGATTAGCACCGAATGTTCGTGTTGATCACTAACTGATCCGCCCGAATTAGCATCGATAACACCTACGCCGAGGCACTTAAACAACCTTTATGTTGAAATAGCATTTTAAGCAACTTTAATTACTAAGCTCGGGGCACGCAGGAAAGAAAAACCTGACAATTAAATGGCTAATGTTTCTTGTACGCACTGTTTTTAATAGAATTTTAGTATTTATAGTAATTGATTCCGTATATGATAGAGTTGCCGGTGTATGGTGGACCTCGAGTTAGATTGTTTGTTTGGTTTTTAACGTTGTACTCAAGAGTATTTCACCTATATGACTACTTTGCGTTGCCGGTATATGGTGGAAAACCGCGAAGAATCTTCGTTAAACCACCCCGCAAACTCCGCAGCCACCAGAAAACTTCCCATATATACCTAAGGTCCACCGGGGGGATCGAACCTATTCCGGGAACAGTGAAGGGGGCTCCGTAGTCCAACGCTCAACCACGGAGCCACGGCGCGGCCCCGACCTCACGTTAGACACAATAGGGGTAATTGTACTGCATTTATGCAAATGGTTTATACAAAGTTCTACTTTGATATAGCTTATGAAACCGAGCGCCTTAATTCAAAATCTTTAGCAAACACTTGTCGTCAGGCGGGAGAAATTATGAAAGCCGCGAGTGACATTCTTCTGATAAATCATTTTGCGAATCTTGTTACAGACGCGCAAACACATGTTAATTATGTTCAAGTCATCGCAGTTGTCCAAACCATCTGCTACTGCGCACATAAAGGTAACAAAGTTTGAACGTTGTCATGGAACTTTTTTATATCCGCATGGCGGTAAAGCGGCAGTACTATTTATTATGCTGTAAACGACAGAAACTGTGGTCTGAGAAACGTAGGATATATTTAATTATTTGATTGGTGTTTAAGGTAGTATACGCAAGGGAATTTAGCGTATAGGACGACTTTTCCGGTGGACGCGTGAATGAAAACTGGGAGACCCCTCGCATAAACCAATCCGCGATCTCCACAGCCACCGGGAAACTGCTCTTTTATACCTAAGGTCCACTTGGGAACAAATGTAGGAGATGTAAATAAAACACTAAAATATGCAGTCTTTTCCAAGCAGACCGAATTTGTATATACTCGTGGGTTCCCTCCTTACACATTCGTCAGTATAGTTTCCCTTGTGTCTATATCATTTAAATATTGGCTTCGTTAGCATCGCTAGGCATCTTAGAGAAGATGTTTTAAGCGATCGGTCCGAACATACACGCGGTTGCCTTCTTACAAATTCTTCAAGACGTACTTATTGTTACCTCCTTTAAAACATTAACTTGGTTAGCTTAATGAAATGCTGAATACTGCTTCGATTTCAAATTTCTACATTTAAACAAAAAATGAGATACATCTGTCATGGCAAACTTTAAGTACTATTGGCGAATTGAGGCATCGGTTTTCATAATTCGAATAAACGTCTTAAAAATATTGAAATAACTCTATAAAGAGGGCATGCCGTAAGAGATCGCCCAAAAAAGAAGGTTCGTATGCCTTCTTATAGGAGTTCACCAACGCAACCTCACCGATGCCTATATTTATATTAAGGGCTTCGGAGAGGCGATGTAAGCTCTGAGAGCACGACCTTAGCCCTGGGAGCACCAGGGCAGAGGAAGTAAACTGCTGGATGGAAACGATGGAAATTGATGACTGGAAAATGATAAAATCAAACAATAAAAAGGCATCTTCAAACGATCGGTCCGAATATACGCTACATCGACTTCGTACAAATTCCTTGATGGAACCACGACTGTTTCTGCCTTACTAATATTAGCCTCGTTAGCTAGCGTATTCCATTTAACTTCCTTCGGGCAATGTTCAATCAGGGCCTTATTATATGCATCATCACAACGAGATATAACAAGGTATGATTCGATTAACTACACTGCTCAGACAGGATGAGTTTCATGACCAACGGCTACATTGTTACACAATTATATTACGTCTTTATCGGGAAATAAACTGATTGATTAATCGAACTATACGCTTTTCAAGAAAGTGACAACTCCGTGAATGGACACTGGACTTTATGGTAATTATGGCTTGGTATGCCATACAAATTCAATCACGCCATGAGTATCCGGCAAGGCTTATGTTGTCAACAGTACAATTTTATCACACCACAAAATATCAAACGTGTGGAAATTTTCAAGTTTAACGCGGGTTATACCAGTCTTAAATGAGGAATGTTAAATACTCGATGTAATGAACGATTGCTTTGGACGAATAGGCCGAAGTACCGTCGGGGGCGACGGTCGGAGCGACATGGTGTCATCCGGCTTCCATACCGAAGGTCATCAGCTTTTATAATGACCTTGAGTTGAGCTGGACATCACCACTCATTTCGAAAGAAGACCAAGCTTATCTGTCATATTTCCACTTTCTACAAGGAATTCGTAGAGAGATGCTCAAAGATAATTGCTAAATTATTGCTGCTGCAGAGGTCGTCGTGCACCTTCCGGATAAAGAGCTGGATAATTGCTACGTCTGTGACGGTCAGATCATGTGCACAGCAGGCCCCATAATTCGATGTAAATATGTGACAGAACCATCGTGAATCATACACAAGTCTTCCTATGGCATAAGACTCTCTTAAACGTTGCCCTTGTTGTTGAAAGAATTACTTTCTAACACAGGCTTGCGTGCCTAAAAGCCACCCGTTCTCCCACACAGACCCAATACAGGTGCTTTAATGTAATAAGAGAGGTCAAGAAAAGATACAAACATATTTTTCTGAATATAAATAAAACTACCACCATTGACGTCAACCTACAGATCCATATCGGTAGGGGTTCTCACATAATGAGACATATTTTACTATGTTTTTCTCAATTATTATCTAGATTAGGGTAGAACAAGTCTTCTAGACCTAATTCCCGCCAAATAATTATTTTCTATTTCAAACATGAATTATGTCATTTCTGTACTGGTGAATTAAATAAAGAATATAAGAAAAAAATCAATGTAGGGTAAAGTTTTTGACAGATTTTATCTTAATTCTGGGATTAATGATACTACATAGCAACGGCTTTCCTCAGTATAGGTTGTATGTCACCGACACTGAACAAATGCCAGCTCAGAAATGAAGTAACGGAACACACCACTAATACCTACATACTGACACTTATATAATTGTAATAAAGGAAAGTGTGAACTTAATACTATGTTAAGGCGATCCGAGTTGTTGCTAAAGAACTAGGCACACTGGCAAAATAACTTGATTAAATTCTTAGCGAATGCTTTCCCTTGGAGGTCTATTTCCAAACTTTTGCTACAGATCTTTTTAAGATAAAATTTTGGCTTCAAATCAACGACATTCAATTCAGCAAACTTCTAAGACATTTCGTTTTATAGGAAGAATTTGCCTTTTGATGAAACCCGCAGGCGGAATCGCGCCACAACATTTCATGCAACCCATAAATCTCTACCAGAGAAGAATCTTGCAAAAACGTATTCGAAAAATAAACAACGCTTTTATTAAAAAAAACATTAAGTCACCCTTTGTTAAATATCAAATTATTCTGCTGCAAGTTCAGCCTAAATTACTCGAAATTTGGGTAAAAAAAGACACACTATATACTTTATCGAAAAACTTCTCTTCTATTTGGTAGTACCAAGTCTCAGAGGACAATTTTGCTTACGTAGTAATTCGGTAGTACAGGTAGCTATAGCAATAGATTTATGGAAAACTTGCTACCTCATCAATGTTTGGGACTAATTTCTAGACGCCGACATAGGTGTAAGAACGAGCAAGGATCGAACACTCTGGTAGAGATTGGTAATCCATCTGTTGGCCAGTACGAAACTGAACCGGTGTATTACAATGCTTTTACGACACAACGAGCCATTGACCCAAATGACCCACGCTAATGGTAATGGATATTCACTTTGAAATTCAGTTTCGTATAGGAGTACAAACAGAAGTTCTACTGCGGCCAATAACACGGCGAAATGGTCTCAGGTTTCTTTATAATTACTTTAAAACGAGCCTAGTTTTGCTAGTCATGTACAAAACATTATATCAGGTGTTAAACAACCTTTATCGAAGTTTATGTCCGAGAGAAGGGGAAAGGCTTCGAATGGGATTGTCCAATTTTTATGATATCACAGGAAACCTTTCCTTTTATTTTATTTCCACTTTACGATATTGCTTTAGCTTAATGTCGTGCTACTTTTAATTCCTTCAAAAGGGAAAGTTTAATAGACCTGCCTGGCATTTACATGTAGCTTATCTTTTCCCTTACGGCTGATTTGTCGTGTTGGGAATTGAGTGATGTTCCTAGATTTGAAACGAAATTACACCTTCGCCTAGACAATTAAAATCAACTTATTGCTATTAATAGCATTTGAAATACTTAAAACCAGGTCTGTTTCCGATTTTATGGTGATGTGTTGGGTACAAAACAAGTATGAAAAAAAAAATCCCCAAACGTTTGAAAGGTCAATGGTACGTGGAATTACCCTTAACATTAACGTTTATCTGTGTGTTGTAATGAAATTAGCTGAGCACCCCTATACCCAATTACAACATAAACTATTCCGATACAGATCACGTTAACAATCAGGTGGCAAAAATACTGCACCTTTTATGTTTCATGTAATTGAACATCATCATGCAATTGCCAATTTATAAAGATAGAAACTGTATCTAAAATTCCGTTGGAGTATTTAAAGTATAAGATCTATGCTGACCCTTATTCATTGAACTGATTATTGACTTGCTCAATGTCACAAATCCTGTCACGTATTAATATAGAAAACTAACGGTCTTTAAGTTTTTCCACAATGAATTAAACAAATGTGTCAATACAAGATAAACATACACTGAATACAACGAATTGCGTGCAAATTCGCTTAATTAATATTTTGACTTTTATCTTGGAATCAACCCCAAACCTACTAAACGATAAACGGTGAATAGCTAATTTATTCAAACAGATGCTTTCTTTCCACTAATCTTACAACAAAATGCCCATAATTGCTTTTATAATAAGTTGTTTATTTTCTTTACAAAGCCCCAGGAGTAATGTATTCAACCACAAGTCAATAGAAAATACAATCGTTGTCAGCTTGGCGTGCAGACGAAATCGATCACTTGCATTTTGTTTGTATCTCTACCAAGCACATGTCGCCAAAAGGGAAAATTATGGAAGCCTTGAATGACATTTGTCCGATACATCTTTGGACGAGGTTTGTTAATGAGGCGAGGAAGGGTGTTAAGTGTTCAAATCATCGGAGATGTCCAAACCACCTGCTATCGCGTCTTCTTTATTAATCGATGCACAGAAAGGTGTTACCAAGGTCAGGAGAATTTCATAGAACTTGGCTGTCATAACCAACATAACACATATATTTTCGAAGTAACGGCCATGATCAAGGTTGGGTGAATTCTAAAATGTTTTTTTATTTACTTATTTATTTGATTGGTGTTTAACGTTATACGCAAGAGTATTTCACTTATAAGACGTATTTGGGTTGCCGGTGTATGGTGGAAAACCGGAAAGAAACATCGTAAGAACCACACCGCGATATCCGCAGCCACCGGAAAACTTCCCATATATACCCAAGGTCCACAGGGGAATTCGAACCTATTCCTGGTAGAGCGAAGGGGACTCAGCAGTGTAACGCTCAACCCATTGAACCACGACGCGGGTCCCTAAGCTTCCGTCAGACAACACAAATAAAGAAAGTATCATAATTAGGACCACAAATATCCATAATAATTAAGTAGAGTAAGGTCCCAATTATGTGTTTATGACACTCAGGCAGGATGATTTTCAGGATGATGTCCCGACGCGAAATAAACGGATTTATTCCTTGAACTATGTGCCTTGTATTCAGAAATGAAAATGACATTAAAGATAATTATTCCGAGTAATATCTTACAAATTAGACTGTTCCTACAACAGCATTATCAACCAATAGAATGTACCGTAACAGGAATTAAAATATAACGCGGCATTTGATTGGCTATACACTTTGTTGTGGACACATGAAATAGCCAATCAAAATTATGCAAGGGATGAAATCTGTCCCGATTACCTAAAAGTGCAATTGCTTAGAAATCCTACTGTTAAAGTCAAAACGAATTGGACCAGACGTAACTTGAAATGCAATAATTATTGATTTTGGATACAATGAAAAATGACAAGCTTACTGCTGTCGAGTAAACAAAATCTTGAAGATATTCACATCTGTCAAAATCAATATGCGCATGCGTAGTGGTATGCAAGGCACGACCATGGCGACTCAGAGAGGCCACATGAATATATCATGTGGTACCTCAGATTGAAATCGAAAATAACGCCTGAAATAAGATGCATTCACGCAGTAAATACTTTAGGGGAATCCCCTTGGTCGGTCGTTACAGGGCATGTAAGTCACGTCATGTGATGCAAGAGATTTTACAAGATACCTTCCAGTTCCGGTTATATGCTACTTTTTTATTTAGATAAAACATCAAATAGGAAGTTAAAAAGACGATCTTCGTCTCTTCCGTCCTATAACTGAACCAAAAGCAATAGTAAAATCATTCGGAAAGATCACTAATAAAAACAGATCACCATAAGTTCGAGTATGTAGCCGGAAGTAAAGCAGAAACGAACGAGACTTACAGAAACATGACGACTGAGATGGATTTTCAACTTCTGGATATATCCATCTCAGTCGTCATGTTTTTGTAATGTACCCAGCTTCTAAATGCCACTCAAACAAGAGACTTACAGAGCCTATTTATCTAAATAAAATTTCGAACAATCAAAAGGCTTGTAATGTGTGCAATCCTGTCGTTAGTACAAATCTCATCATGTGGATGCTCCTTACAGCTCTTTACAATAGCCCTCTTATTCAGCCTAATATTGTGTAATAAGCAGTTTTAAGTTGATCCAATTTATCTACGAGAACATTGAAAGTTGTGCCTTTGAATTATTTATATATTCGACGAGTAGCTCCCTCTGTCATAGTACAATTACTTAAACAGGGTTATGTGTTCGTTGGTCTATGATACTTTTCTCGTGGGACGTCGAAATATTTGAACCATCTTCATTCAAAGAACCAAAATCCATAAATATCAAAGACCAAAAATTTAATTTTAAAGTGTCCAAAATTGTTCAGAAGGATTGATATGGCTAGTTTTTAAAAAAAATATGTTTACGTCTGTAAACGCCTTTTAAGAGACCTATAATTCCCTTGTACTAAGCTATTTATTCTAAGTACAAAGATTCTCTCCCACCGAAACAAAATGCAATCAAAGCATGTAGATGTAAAATAAGCATTCTTTATCTGGTGTGCACTTTAGATCGATTTCATAACTTGTCTGCCAAGGAAATGTCGTCAGAAGTTGGAAATTATGGAAGCCTTGAGTGACATTTTACCGATAAATCATTGGGCGAAGCTAGTTACGGATGTGAAGTAATGTTTTAAGTGTATTGGGTTCATCAGATACGTCCAAACCATCTGCTATCACGTCTGCCATTGTCAAAGAATGTAGAGAGAGGACAATCAAAGTTCAGCACATGTCTTCCTTAAGAAGCCAAACCCATATAGCGTCCTTCAGCCGCTTTAGTTTATGTTTTCACTTGGTTGGTGTTTAACATCGTACCGAAGAGTACTTTACTTAAATAACGACCTTGTGTTGCCGCTCGGCGTATGGTAGAAAACTGGGAAGAAACCTCGTTAAACCATCCCACGATCTCACCAGTCACAGTCAAAATACAGTCAAAACGATACGAACCTAACCGGCCGGGTACAGCGAGGGGGGCAGGCTCTTCTTTGTAAATGGTTACGTTTTGTTTAAAATTTTGGGTAAACATACGGTATTCAAGCGAAGTCGTATTGTATGAAGGACAATTATTAGCTATAGAACATAGTTATAATGAACAACATGCTACCTACAGAAACATACATTAGACAAATATAATATTTATCAAAGTGCATGGTATGCTAATATGCCTGATTGCGGATAAGTGTAGCACATTAGCGAGTGTGCCACGTGAGCTTGGAGGACATTACGTTTTTAAAAGAAAACGAATAATGCAATGGCCACGTTTAACAAAGAGGCGCAAACTCAAACAGTTTGAGCGTCTTAATAGCTCTTCCCTTTTTAAATGTTTTGAACATAACAATTTGTAACATATATCGTTTTGTGCCTTTAAGCACCAGGAATCTGATTTTTGATTTGCTGTGGTGTCCTGTTTTTTATCCTGTAAGTATATGGTGGCGTCTTTTCAGTTGCCAGTGTAGTTTAGAGAGTTAACATCCATCGATTGGGCTGGCAAGCCTTCAGATGAGTGACAAACCCTTAAGTACGGCGTAAAACTCCAATATAACAAACAAACTATCCATTTAGAATCTTCGGTACAAACAGGATAATAATAATATTTTAATATTTGGTTTTATTTGTACAAAGTTGCTCTGAAGTTCAAGCTGACAAATATTTTTCACCCGGAGTGTACTTACATGAAGAACAATGTTATCTCTTAACCAAGCCACGTGCGCTCAGATACAATCAGATAACTAGCGTATAGTTTTCCAGACAAACATCGTAATTATCAAAGTGCTTGAGATTCCCAATAGTTCCAATTACGGTTTAGCTAAAATCATTAGTGAGACTGTCACGTGATTATTGGGGACATTTTGGAATGGTCGAGTGGCTTTTAGAAGAGAATAAACAATTTAATGACCAGGTTTACCAGACAGACACGAACCTTAACCTTATGGGACCATCTTAATTGCTCCTCTTTGGCGTACTTTAAACCAAGCCAGACACAGGTGCACCTAAACTAAACGAAACTAATGAAATGCAATTAAGGATTGGAGTGACCAATAACAGATGTATCGGTCTCCAAGGAATTTCCTGAGTAGATCTACTTGGTTAGTTCTTCCACTGATTCGATCACTTCATTTAAAGCTCAAAATGATAAATTATATCCCATACAATTGTTCACTCCAGTTCTTTACAATTTATAAACAAAATAATATTTTTTAACGATATTTGTATAGGATGGACTTTTCACGAGCCTCCACGTATCTACGTGATCTTTAATTTTTCGTATGGAATAAATATGTCCGCTTTGATTGATTGATCGGGGTCTTACGCCGTACTTTAGATTACCAGAGATAAACCTGGCAAGAGAGAAGACACCACAATACATTTGCAGGACAAAATAGAGGACATCGGAACAAATCGACTTCCCGATACCTCTATCCAGTTTGAAATATCAATGATAAAATTCTGTAATTTTAGGTGATGTTGATCCAAATGAGCGACAGCACTCAAGTGATAACCAAAATACAACAGATGAAATGCATGAAAAATATTCCCGGAAAGTTCTGGAAAAATGTCATACCACAGAACATATGAAATATAAATGATAGGGAAGACTGTATAGTATAGAAGAAAGGCCGTTTTGTGACAGATGGCAAGATTGCTTGTTTGATTGGGGTTTTAACGTCGTACTTAAGGTTATTTCACTCATGCCACGGCGTGCCAGTCCAATGGGTGACGGACGCCACCCGAAATGACGCTGTCAACACAGAAGACACCACAATATATTTACAGACTAAAAAAGAAGACACCGCAGCAAATCGGCTTCCTGATGCCCCTTATAGGTCAGAGAGATCACCAGGGCACAGAAGGCTTCCGCTCAACCACCCGCCAGAAGACAAGACGTTCATCAGTTATAAGGAATCATTCTCCATAGCAAGGAACTCTGGAAATTCAAGTAAATACATTGAACAAAATACCGGAATCTGATGCGAAACTGTTTGGCAGATAATCGATTTCTCTTCAGTGATCTTCGACTTTGTTAAACCCTTGGAAAATCTCTTGTTACTGGAGAAGAGGTTACACGGCAATTTTCCAGGCATTATAGACCCACGGGCATACATGATACCGAACACGAACTCAATGTATACACCTTTGATCATTTGTTAATTGCTTGTATCCATGGAACATCGGTAACGTCTTCTACTTGGAAACCGGGGTTCTGCTGTGACTTATCAAAAGAAAGAACCCATACATGTTTGTTTAAAAAAAAAAATGTTTTAATAGAAGATTGTGTTTTTATATGCACATATGTTACATGCACGACGTGGTCAAGAAACTCTGAACAAGGAAGTGATGTTGGTATCACGATCTCCTGGATTGTAAGTGTTGGAAGTGAAATAAGATATGTTATCAAAAAATTGACTGTTTTGCAGGCTTATTAACTTGTGACACATATACAACCCAGAAAAAATAAAAACAGGAAAGAAATCAGCTTTAGTCTTTAAATCTGAGTCTTACTGTCCGATTTGTAGGTGAATTAGTATATATAGAATGTGATTTTTTTGTGTAACAAGAGCGAGAAATGTTTAGTAAACTTTATTTGGTTTGAATACGTAGAAACCGGACGTTGTTCAGGCAATGCCGTGGGGGAAATAGATTCAGCCGTTCATTTTGGAAAGCAGTTTGGACTGGACAGGTGTCCTTGT
Source organism: Katharina tunicata (assembly GCA_032466195.1). Classification (NCBI taxonomy): domain Eukaryota; kingdom Metazoa; phylum Mollusca; class Polyplacophora; order Chitonida; family Mopaliidae; genus Katharina; species Katharina tunicata. Next base: position 11,443 of record JAVFBZ010150202.1, read on the forward strand.
GACATAGGTTTTTGTGTTTCTGCACCTGACATATCTATAGTATCTATAAGGTAGGGAACATCCATTTTTTTACTTACCGGCCCTATAGCAGGTTATACATTTTGATATTTTAATGATGAGGGCGCCTGCGCACTTGAGGTCAAACTATTAACCACTAGTTTTATCGCTCGGTTAGCCCCATTGGTAAGCGAAAATGAACATACTGCTATAGCACTGGTTTAATGAGTCATTTCTAACTCTTAGCCAAGAAAAAACAATATTTTATCAGACTGACCGCAATAGATGGCAAGTAGGCCTATTTCGGAGTTTCCCAGGCTGATATCTTTGCTCTTTTCTTTAACATGGAAGGTAAAACCAGAAATAAAACTCAAACAATCTTGACAGTAATGGATACAAAATTAAGCTGTACTGGAAAAACTAATCATCAAGAAGACCCTGCATTAGCTGACATAAAATGGACCACACCAAATTGTGACAGATTGTAAGGACTTTCCGCGCGGAATAATCGCCCCGTCATTCGAAACCGATTTCCATAGCATGACAACAGGATACGCAAGATATAGTTCAATTTCTATACGACATTGAGCCTCATTGATCACTTATGTTGTCAAGTTCTAAGTAGAGTTTGTTTCACTCAATTGAAAATGAGCCCTTTTTTATAATATAGGATGTTCTTAATTCGGCCATCCTGATGTAGCTTCATAAGGTTTCTCGGTCAATGATAATTGTAATAAATCAAGGTAAAAACGTTTCAAAATTATAGTAGGCTACGTCGATGTGTCGATACATCTGATTGGTTTATTGACGTATTCACCTTTAGTTCAAATGACAACTTCCGCTTAACGAAATTGGCATTACAGGCATTACACGAGCAGAAAATATATTACGTTAAAGCCGAAATTATTTCTAAGTCCGTTCGAAAGTCTAAACAACTTTAATACCAATTTTGCAAAAATGGGAATGCAATAACATAGCATTGAATAATTTTTTCAGGGATTTAAATATAATAATAGCCTATGCTTTTCATATAATAATTTCATAATCTCTTTCAACCTGTCATATTATTAAAATGCGCAAGACAGCCTTGTTGCAGCAAATTTCGCTGGTGCTGGAGAAAGCCTCCTATTCATTTTGTAATGGGAGGTGCTAGAGTTCCAGTACAAATGTCTTGGCTGTTAGATTATGTATCCAAAACATTGGATTCTGATTGTACTTAATGCACCCGATTTGAACACATTTCAAAGGTTTAAATGTGTAGTTTCAATGTCTTTGAATCAATCCATTTACAAATCTGTAATAGAGTATTATTTCATTACAGTAATCATTTAAACATATACACGGAATTTTCATAACCCTAAATCTTAGGCTTATTGACTACACATATCTTGTTTAAGCGACATTTAGAAGCTTGGTACATAGCTTCTGAGTATATTGGTAAGCGACGTTTCAGCCTGGATGCTAAGACCGTTTTCAAGCAATGTGAAGACGATAGCAATGTGATTGCTTGAAAACGGTCTTAGCATCTAGGCGGAAACTTCGCTTACCAATATACTCAGAAGTTGAAAATCCATCTCAGTCGTCATGTTTTTGTTATTGATTACACAATCACAAAGTTTATTCTTAATACCGGTACTATGACTATTGATAAGAAAGACTAACAGAAAACCTTATATAATCTACATGTCACTTAGTGTAACACAAATAGACAGTTGCACAAGCTCTGGCTGGCTTAAAAAAGGTTATAGTTATAATGCATGCAAATAAACGTTTGACGAATACTGTTAAGGGAATTTTAACTTACTGCTGTGTTAGGCAGATCCTAGGTATCGTCTTGGCTTTAGCATAGAAGACAATTTCTATCGAATCCGCACCAGGAATGCTATCCACAAGTTTTTTCTAAAGATGCATCCCAGGGAATCTATGCGAAACAAATCATTGAGATTGCAGTCCAGCAAACATAGAAGACATTCCGTTTTTAAAGGGCGATTAGTCTTTTTATAAAATCCAAAGGGACTAGCGCGCCACTACACATCATGCAATGCATTCGTTGGCGACGAAGAAGCTGAAGCACGGCACTACTTTGCTTCGCGAGACAAGCTGCTCTGGTCGCCAATAAACCGTGTTAATGGGACTGAATGCGCCCTTGGAAATCCCTTAGCGTAGGAGTAAAACAGACGCCGCCTACTGCGATCAATAGTCCGCGGAAATTAGCTGAAGTTGCTTTATAATTGCTTTAAAAGTAGCCTAAAGGACAGTGTGCTTGATATGTGCAAAAAATTCTTGCAGTTGTCTTGGAACCTTCATCGAAGTGTAAACGCAAGAACAAAGTCGGATTCTTATGACATCTGACCTTATCGGCTTTGAAATTTCCGCTTGTCTGGTTCTTTTAAATAACTTTACTGTTCTTTCTCTGTTATTTATTTCACATATTCCAATGGTTTTAGCTTCCTGTCGTCGTGTCATTGAAATCCGGTAATGCTTTATCGAGCGTTGTCTGAACTTTGTTTAATTTATTTTCTACACGCCAATTAGCAAACTATTTTCGTGTTGATCATTCTTGCTGATAAGTCCAAATAACCAGGGATAACACCTACGCTCAGGTGCTCAAATTACCTTTAAGTTGGAACGGCATTTCAGGTACGTTACCCAAACCGGCTCTAATGTGAATAACTGCGCGCAGCGAAATTAAATTCTAAAAAAGCTGCACAATGACAATGTGTCTTTTAAACGCTTTTTAAAAGCTCAAGTACAACTAACTTAATCTCAACATACAATACTTAATTTAATATTTGGATCTACTTTATTTATAGAAAATATGTTCTAAATGTATTTTTGTCGATGTCTATTTTGATATTGGACTAAAAAGGATACGATGATATGTCTGATTAGAGTAGCACCGTTATGCACTAGTCAAACGCAGAGCATATTTATTTTGAAATGCAAATTCTTGCACTGCATTTCAAATCATCTACAGAGTATACATTATAATATATTTGTTTGATAGTGGTTTGACGCCGTACTTAAAGTTATTTCTCTCATACGTCGGTGCCAGCTCAATCGGTAAGGGAAACAACCCTCCACGTCAATGGCAACACACAGACAATAGAGACCAAGGACAACGCCTCAACAAATCGGCTTCCTGATGCCGCCTAGCTCAGAGAACACCAGGACACAGGAAGCACCAGCCAACCACCCGTTAAATAACATTTGAAATCTAAACAATCCTGCGATATGACCCCTATGAGGTGTGAATTTGACAGGTTTCGCAGAGCATTAGACTGTCCTACAGATGGCATCTCTTAATGTTTGAGACAGAGCCTTTTTGGGTCAATTGTAATTTGGCAAGTGTGTGGTTAATCTAATAGTTATTAACTTTTTGGGAGCACAACAAAAAAAGTCTACATGAAATTCACTAATACTTTTAAAAGTAAAATTCTCCTAATATGGCAGCTTATAATTAAAATCATTCATTCATTCATTCGTTCATTCATTCATTCGGTACAAGACCCATTAACAAAGCTTACAAACACTTTATACAACATAGATAAGATATACATTTTTAAAAAACACAAAAACAAAAAACAACAAAAAATAGCACATCATAAAAATAAATAAGATAACGGGATAATTAAGAACTAGCGTTAAGCTATCATTATATTAAATCTTAAAATGTAAGATACAATATGAAAATGTTTATGCTTTAAATATTATCCTAATATTTTTTTAAGAAGTCAAGCAATGAAAAGAATAATGTAGAAATGAATATTATAGAAAGATAATGCGGGGTACTTTCGTAAAAAAAGACCCAATGGTTCAAATTGAATTATTTAACTAATAAATACGGACAGATGATCTTTGCAGCTAAAATGCAAAAATTGCTGCGGAAATCCTTAGAATAAATATGAATTAAATCTGAAGTCTGTGGATTACATTATCATTCTTAATTTGGTATGCTGATTAAATCGATCAAATGAAGTTTTCTCATATCTTTTGGAAACACATGTCGTCGGAAGTCAGAAAATATAGAAGCCTTGAGTGACATATTTCCGATTGATCATCGGACGAAGTTTCTGTGAGACGTTTCCTGTGTGTTGGAATCATCAGATGCGTCAAAAGCACCTGCCTTCGTCGCTTTAATATCAGTGGAACTACTGAGAGAAATAAGAAAGTCTCACAATTTACCATATGATTCATTAATTATATGCGACACAACAAATATTATACTAAAGGATGCATACATTTGTTTTTTTTTATTGGTGTCTTACGTCTTAGTATGTACAAGACGATTTTGCGTTAAACATAGGAATACTTTCCTTTTATGCCCCAGTTGGACAGGGGTAATCGAAACTATACTGGGCACAGAGGCAATGGGACGAACCCATCTTACTGAAGGGACAGAGATTATTACGATTTGCAGAACAGTTCAGAAAAAACATGACAACCATGCAGTCATATAGTGTTATGTAAGCTTCCACAGATGTACAGGAGACTTAATCGTGGGGCATGTGTAACGAAGCCGTCGTAATACTAACGTTCCTTCCTCGCTCTACCATTTCTGTTACGTGCTATTATGTTTTATTTTATGTGAGTGAACGAAAACAGACGTTTGTAAATTCCTAAGAAATCACGTCACTATTTACACTAGTGCCTCAATGGGGTACCGGCAGTCCGCTAGATGGTGCGCGAGTGAAGTGAGACACCTATGCATTCACGCCGAGCTCTGCTGTCAATACGTTCACAAATTTGCTTTTCAAGTACACGTACCCTTCCAGCCGGTACTGTCAAAGCAGCCGAGCAGCGGCTAATTGGTCCTTCTTCACTGCAGTGACTTCTAGCGGACCAGTTCTGCCGGTACCTCATTGCGATGTAATTGCGATGTGACATTCTTTTACGGTTGTGAAAAGCTTACAACCGTAGATGCAATCATTAAGAAGCAACAAAAAAAAACAAAAACAAAAACAAACAATAACATGCACGCATATTTGACGTTTTTAGAAGACTAGGAATTTACTTTAGACAGCTTTATTATCCATTTCATTATAGTTCGTAGAATTTATAAAGAAATCTCGTTGTTCGATATGCCATGTCTTGTCTTCCTTATGTCATTTATATCATATTGCATCTATTTATTGGTTTTCGTGACTTAAAGTTTAAGATGAGGGCCTACATTAACAAATGAACAGAATGGTTTTGGTGATTAAAAAAAAAATCCCATTCAAGCCAAGTCGTCTAAAAGGAGCGCAGGTATAGTTCCGAACCGTGCCTTTCATATGAATGCCATGGCATAAATCGGCAATACTCAGAAGAAAACAGGATCATTTTACGGTGCATAGCATCACGTGCTTATATCAAAGGTAAGCTACCATCACAAACTAGTGTTTCAACGAAGGACAGAAGACTCGCTGGCATCCAATTTCAATCAGTGTCCTACATGTTCGCAAAAACTAAAGTTTCAGTGTTAAAATCTTTAAAAAAAAAGATCAATGTAAAAAACATGGGTGCTTATCACATCAATTAAGAAAACTGTTTTTAAGCGATGGAGGCGGCAAAACATCACCAGCAGGAAATGCAAAAAAGAAATAATCTAGAAAATGGTCGATTCAATCCGGCACACCAACGAACCCAACGCTTTACGGCAACAGAAGTCAAAGAATGTAACAACAACAGAACATGCGGTTGTATATATCTATAACAGACAGTGAACCACACCTTACTCCGAGAGACTTCAAGACTAATTGGGATTCTCGCATTCCCTCTTATTAGAATTCGAGATACAAACCAAGGAAACGAGATATTCCTGTTCTATAATTGAAGACAATTGAATTTAAAACAAACACCGGAATTAGCTGGGGAACGGCGTTTCACAGATAATCGATTAGGATTATTGATCATCGGCATTGTCATATGATTTGGACATGAACTCTACGGCAAGAAAGCCAGGCAGTATATATCCCTAAGGTAATCTCTGATCTTTCAATATTGGACAATACGACAAATTCTGATCAGCTACAGATACTCTATGATTAGAGACTGCAGAAGATGGGGAATTGGATAGCCAGGGTTGGATTTATAAGGGAACAAAGGCCCTACACACTACATGCCCCGTCAGAGCTCCCCAACCCCCAACCCCCGCCTATAGACTAAGGGATTCCTTTATCAAAAATATAATAACTATACAATTACTTTTATTATTAAAAATATTAAACACCAATCATACGTAGTCTGATCGCCAGTAATTTATATCAATACGGCCTATATTACAAACTGGAAATTGTAATTCTGACAGTCAACAGGGCCTGTTAGTCACGTGATTGAAAAAATACCCACTTCCCGTGACAACCCGCCATCTTTGAACGAAATATCAAATGGAAAATGACCATTTGTTTATGTGTTCGCTGCATCTATCACAGTAACCAGGAAAGCTGCAGTATTTGTCGGCTGAGGTTGATAGTGCCTTATCTCTCAAAATATCGCCAGGTTTAAACGAGACTAACACTCCCTATATAGCAAGGAAAAATAAGAAGGGGGGGAGGGGGGGGGGCAGATTTTTTCATATATCATCTTGCTAACAAGCATCAAATCCCAAACAATGACTTCCAAGAGGACTTCGCTACAATATGGCTCTACTTGGACTAAGAGCAGCAATTTGGCTCCTTGTGGAACATGCCGACATATAACCATAATTGTCCATTCTGACATCGATGTTAATTTTATAAAGAACAGCGGGTAAGATTGATTGATTGATTGATTGATTGATTGATTGATTGATTGATTGATTGATTGATTGATTTAGTGAGTGATCAATCGATTGATAATTTGGACATTAACGCTGTTTATATATCAATGCACTTATATGACAATCTACGAGCCATTTTAGTGAAGGACATCACCGTCAACAACACTAGCAACCGACAGGACGTCACAACAATTCGGGTAACAGATGCCACTTGGCTTGGACAGCACCGAGGCAAAAAAGCTCCCACCATTTAACCACCCGCTCAGACAATAGAAATCTCCAAGATGCCATTGACACCGTTGACATTTACCAAAGACAAGAACTGCATCTAGTCCAGGGCTTCAAATGTATAGGCTTCATTTCGGCTGAACTGAATAATTAACAAACAGACCGTCAACATTTCTAAAAATAGTCCGGCATTCATTAACTCGATGATTGCCGTTAACGAATATATTGTATCTGTTAAAGCGGGGATGAATGAACTAAGGAAAAGGGAAAAATAATAAAAATAAATCATATGATAATGTTCAATTTGATTTGTTGTTTGTTTGAGGAGGTTACGCTGGTATACATCGTACTTAAGGTTATTTCATTACTATGACGGCGTGTCGGACTGATAAGAAAAGACCCCCCCGTAAATACACCGGCAAAAGGCAAAGGCGCCACGGGACAAGAACAGGTCATCAAAACAGGACTCACAATAGATCGGCTTCCTGATGCCCATTAGCCCAAAACGCACGAGGAAATAGGAAGATCCCGTCCAACCATCCGCCTGTTCAATGTGATATGTGAACCAAAAACAAAAAACGTCATCCCATTAAACAATAAGATCAAAATATCATTGTAAAATTATTCCGACTTCGACCTGTTTTTTTTCTCCCACATATATGTACTGGGCACTTTCTGAATGGTTATTTAGTGTGTACAAAGGTCGCAGTGGACACTAAACAACGACACGGACGTCAATAACGGAGCACAAGGACGGCAACTAAGGTATTTAGTCAGGGCGAAGACCGAAACATTAAATAATTCATACCTCGGTGAAATATAACTCTGACGACAAGACTAAATAATTCAGTTCTATCTCTGTATCTGACAATGTAATTACTATAGCCAAAGTCTGAGCGAAATGGTGATGCTTGTGTATTTGTGTTTTGTTCTACACGTACATATGATCGTTTGTGTTATCCGTGCATATCTCCTTATTTGAAAAAATGAAGAAATGAGTTTGGGCAGCCAATGGAA
>JAVFBZ010150213.1:0-19421 GCA_032466195.1 Katharina tunicata
TTGTTTTCATCAGAAATATACATACATTCTAATAATATATATTATACAAAAATATATATTTTTTTAAGAGTAAGTTGGCAAATAAATGCAAATTATAATAGCTTGATTCTAGAGGAGTTTTACAGTTCGCCTTTTGAGAGTTGTCGGCCCTCAAAACTAGAATCTCCCATCGTGCATCATTTTAAAAGGTGCGCTCTTATGTATTTTCTTGTGTGCTACGTCACATCATGTGTTATAACACAGAGCTTGGTATACAGTGCCGGTTAACCCGTCTATATGGGAGTTGCATACTTCTAGTTAATAGACTTCCGGTGTTGTCTAATATGTTACAGCTGTCCCTGAGAAACATTGAATGTCAGCTGTTACCTGTGTATTTTATACAAATGCTGGTTTATACCAGTTTACTTTTGTTTCAAGAACAGGTGAAATAATACATCACCTCATGTATATGTATATTATTATTATACAAAAATATTTAAAAGAACACATGCTACTGAAAGATTGGTGAAAAGCGCCACGCACAACAGTATTTCACTTATATAATGGCAGGATATTTACAAGACAAAAGACAGGACACCACAAAGCATCAACTTCCTTATGCTCGCAGAGAACCTGGGGTCCATTTCACAAAGCGATCTTAGCTTACGTTGAACGTAACTACCATGACAACACAATTCCTCCAGTACTGGTCGCTATGGTATTAACGTTGACTGAGCCTAAGATCGCTTTGTGAAACGGACCCCAGGGCACAGTAAGCTCTTGCTCGACCACTGTCCCTAAATTAGAACAACTGTTCTTCGCTTTGTACAAAGGAGGTCAATAGAAGAAAGACAGCTTGATACTGATTGGTGTTTACGTTTTCCTTAACAGTGCTTTAATTACAAGATGGCGGTATTCCAACAGTAAATTCAAAACAAATACAGTTAGTCAGGCCTGGGATGTTGGGGAGAATCAGGTCTCTTCATGGTTATCTGAACTCATTTTAGGAGGACAGGTTAATAGGTTATCTAAGTAGATCAACATGTCGGGTCTTAACTTGCATTTTTCAAAAAGCGATTTGTTAATTGAACAATTGATAAACAAATCTTAGTTAGGTACATCTAGTGAAAGCTTCCTATTGATTGACTGATCGGCTGATATTGAATGATTATTGATCGATATTTAAAGCCTAAATGTGTACTGCCCTTACATTCCTTAGCCAGAGGGTAAAATGGAATTGGGAGATAATAACCACAGCTTAGTTTAATAACAGTTTAGCATTTCTTTAAATATTTTATAACTTGTAAAATGAGATCAGTGTGGAATGCTGTAGTTTTGTTGAACCACTCTATACACTATTAGAATATCTGTTTTACACCTGTCAGGTGTTCAAACAAAGTCAAACGTCAAGTGTTTTGTAATAATTTGCATTAAAAAGATGCTGGCGCAACACCCAGGCTTCCCACAGATTGTAAAAGAAAACAACATGTTGAAATAACATAACCCAGTTTAAACATTAAATCAATAGTGATAAAGTATTTGGAACTTCATCTAAACATAAAAAAAAACAAGGCGTAATTTAAAAACACAACATCTATGCCATAGTAAATGATGAATGCTTCATTTTTAATATACAGCATGCATGAATACAGTTTTAAAAATTGAGGCAAATATTTCAGAACCAGGAGAAAGTTGATTAATTTTTATACAAAGTTTCACTGCTGTTTTAATTAGCTTTATTGTTATTTTATTTTTATTAGAACAGCTGCATAGACTCCTGGGTACAGATTCATTCTTTGTGCGGAAGTTTTTGACGTGTTAATGACAAAAGCACAAGAGTATTGTAGCTCCAAAGAACGAAAAACTCATTTTGATCTTAATATTTCAGAACTTTATTTTGCTATCATCATGACTACTGATTATGACAAAATAAAGCACCGAAATATTGAGATCAAAATGAGTTTTTCGTTCTTCAGAGTTACCTTACTCATGTACTATGGAAAACTGACTGTATCAGTGGAAACCATAGATTCTAAATGACAAATACTCAATAGAAATTTCAATTAAGATTTTTTTAAAAGAGCGTTTTGTTAACAAACCAGACAATCAATACATGGTTTTGATCAAAAACTTCAGAAAATAACTTCATTTGCACGTTTCTGTTGTTTTTTCAAAAAAACGCATTCCCAGATAAGTGAAAAGTCCATATGGGAAAGGGGCTTCCCTTGGCCCGCCCCCTTAAGTTGTGAAGGGGTGCCTTGGAAATACATGTACATGTATGTAGATCAAATGGACAGGGGGAACAGGGCACAGGAAGCCCTCAACAACCACCAGCCAAAATATCAATTAATTAATAGTTTAAACAGATTACCTGTCTAATGAATGTTAATGGCGTCTGTCCAGTAGCGTGACAGTCACCAATGTTAGCCCGAATCACCTCCAGGAATGACTTCTTCGAGCCCTGTGGGAAAATAAGTCAAGAAGAAATTAAACTTTGCAATATACATGTATATATTGTGACTCATTATCAGCTCGAAGGATACCACTGAACAGCATCACTGAAAACGAAGAAACATAACACTGGACTAAAACGCCACAACAGATCAGCTTCCTGAGGCCCCTTACCTAAGAGCCCCAGGGCACAGGAAGCTCCCACCCACAACAAATCTACTATTAGCTTCATTTACCTCAACAGGGCTCAAACTAATTCAGTATCATTTGGTGAACAAAATCAGGTTGTTTTTCTTTGATTAGTTTTTCTCAGAAACTATTTTCAGCAGGTTTTCCACTGGGTCTTTCCAATGTCAACTTAAGATGCACCGTTCAAACGGACTCCTACATTGTTGCACTTAAGTCTTGCAGGTCCATAAAAAACATTTTTAATCATATTATTATTACGCCGATTAGTATAAATAGGTCCATTGATTAACTTTGGTCACAGACCTTGTATGTTACGAGTAGGCATTTTAAATATAACAAAAACATGACAAAGACATCTTTGCTAACCAAGGGTTTTATTCCAAGCTACTCTTCACTACAACCCTTGGCGAATCACGCATATAAAAGAAGAATTTACAGCCGCGCCCTCTGTTGAATGAGGTCATCAAGGTTCGAGTTAACTCCCCATGTTAAAGTTACATTTAACCAATATGGCATCATCCAAATTACTCGATCGCTAAACTCACATAAAAGTTTGGAGATATTCAGTTTTCGAAAGTTGACAGAAAATAAACACAGATCCGTAACGATTTACCCTATCGCCTTTTTTAAAAAAAACATCACAAGACAGTTCATGCAACTTTCATAATGGCCCCCTTTGTGACTGTAGTGGAGTAATCCAGTAATTTGCAATCTGATTGGTGACTACAAGTTCCGAGGCAGCCAATCAATTTTGTGGCTTTATATTCTGGTTTTATGCCTTCAATCCACCAAAGGATGTAATGTAGAGTAACTTGGAATTGAACTCTTGGTTAGAGGACATGGATTTTCAACTTCTGGATATCTGGAAAATCCATCTTAGTCATGTTTTTGTTATCTAATAAGCTTCTTAATGCAGCGCCATAAATGTGAGTGCCATAAATGTGAGCGCCATAGCGAGGCCGCTGGTTTTTTTTACTTTTTTTTATTTCATTGGTGCAGAATGCACTCGATGTCCTATAGTATAAGTTTATCTTTAAGTTTACCTTTTTATCTATACGTTAATCGAAGGGGGCGGAAATTACCAGAGATTTGCAAATTTGAACAGGAACGTTTTGGAACGTAGTTACATGTTGGATTAGTGTATTTTAGTTATACGCGTTGGTGGAACACTTCAACAGTAGACAGAGAATTCTATTAATGCCTGAATGTCTTGAAATCCATCTCATCACATGACATGACTTCAATCATACTGACCTATGCTCAAATCACAAATGTCCGTAGCATGAGAAACCCTTTATTAGTATGCCAAGTGAGAAAACAACACACCATGTATCTATTTTATTGTTGTAGCCTTTTAGTCTGCCAACTAGACACGGCCAGGCCATCCATAATGCATTTGTTCAGTGAACGAAACTATCGTAAATCCTCAACATATTTGACCCCTTTATCAACAAACAACATGTTATGCACAGGATAATAAGTGTAGAATCACAATCTTGAAAGTCTTATGAAGTTCAGACTTGAAACTACCATAAAATATTAGTTTCAGTTCCAGACTCACATCAAATTTTGTTCTTTTGGTCGAATTTGTTGAGGATTTAGGGTAAATGTACATTGTATTACAGTGTTCATTGACCATAAGCTGGTACAAAAGAGTCTTGTCCAGCAGTCAGCAGTCAAAGACCAGCTGTTGATTGACAGCCATTAACAGGTATGCCTATTTGTGAAGTACATAAATAGCATAGAAATGGCAAGAATGAGTAAAAATAAAGTATATTAATAAATCTGAAGAAGGAGAACGAAACTGACTGTTGATTCAACAAACCGTAATCAAGAGAAACCTGAAACAAGTAAAAATGAATTCATTATCTTTCTCCAGAGTTGACAGTACACTATACTTTACTATGTTAAACTCCTCACAATATTTGAAAGGCACAAATAACACTTCATTTCAAACCCATAAAGATTGTGTATTCATTGGGGTTTTAGGCTTCACTTTAGGTTCTTTCACTCATATAACAATGTTATACCAGCCCAATGGGTGAATGAAACCACCATTAACATTACAACACTGGCAACATCACAAAAAACCACAGGCCAAAATTGTGTTGAACTAACCCCTGATTTCTGTGATTGGTGTCTGTAGCTCGTTGATATTTTTCTGCTCTCTGTTTTGTTTTGTATTTTGTATATTTTCCTGTTGTTTTTTTTTTAGTGTCTTATTTGTGTGTAACTTTGTAGAGATGTTTATTTTTAATGTTTAATCATAAATATGTTCTCTAGCACCATTTATTTGGGACCTATCAAGACCCCCAGGGTTTTATTCCCGCCACAATTTCTTTTTTATCTGCCTGTAACATACTTATATTTAGTGTGATTACTCTTTATAAAAATATATTTAGTGAATAAACATTCAATTTAATTCAATTCAAACAAATTGTGCAGAGAGTACTGTACTCAAGGATAAATTAGTTCTTTAGTTGATTGGTCTCAAAGTCATACTCGAGGATAATTCACTTATATGATGACATTGCATCGTCATTGTTCAGAGAAATCCTGAAAACAAACCTTGTACAAAAAAAAAAATCTCCACCGCCCCAAGAAACTTCCTTTACATAAGCTTACCTCACAGCTCAAATTAACTTTTTTATCTGGCCTCTTAAAATTTGTTAAATAAACTCTATTTAGCCATTAGAATCACAGATAAATTGGAGTGGCAGCAAAGAAAGGAAGTTCAATTTCTCCATGCATGGCTTTCTGGGTAGTTAGCTCATTTACAAAGCACTAGGCCACAAACAGAGCATGCAAACCACCAGCTTTGAATGGTATGCAAGTAGCAAAATTACATCGTGCATATCCATGCAGATTGGATAACAAATAAATTTATTGTCATAACAAATATCAAGATAGCTACAATGTTTCAAACAGTCCTGAATACATGACAATTAGTAGAATTTTTTTTCCCCAGTGCCAGGTTTTGACACTTCATATAAATGTATATTAAACACATATATAAAGAATAAAAAAAAGAAGCAAAGAAAATGGACGAAAAAAATGAAACAGCCGGTAAGCGCAAGAAATGCTCAAAACATTGCCCTGAAAGATGTGAACACTTCACTGATTAAGAATGGCTGCATGCCTTGTTACTTTAGGTAAAATATTAAATGCCATGATATTAACATGCCGGTCACTTAACCAAAACCTATTCAAACTGTAAGAAAAGAAACGCCTATAATTTCTGTGCTACACCTTGGCTGTTTCACCTGTCATATAAACTGCACATATCTGACAGATGAAACAGCCAAGATGTACGCAGAAATTATAAGCGTTTCTTTCCTGACAGTTTGACTGTCTAATTTTAGTCCTGATGCTGCAGTCAGGATGTTAGAGACTAAGAGGGAATATAGGGTGTCCATGGTTAGGAACTTTTTTTGCCTTGTTAAGTACAAGTTGATGGGGCAATGGGTTTGTTGTTAGATGGTTTTTAACTGTCAGTAATTACATTCAGATCTAGGTGTTCATCATATGTTCTTGCTCTTCAATATTTATTGCCGTTGGGCTAAGGGAAGCTTAGGGGAGCTAAGGGAAGCTTAGGGGAGCTAAGGGAAGTACCTTTCATGCTTTCAAAGTTGGCAATAGAAGAACATTAGGCCTATCCAACAGAAAACATAAATCAAAATAATGATAAGTCACTTCAACTATTAGCTCTGTTGGAAAGATAATGTTCCTCCAGTGCCTACTGCGGGTCACTGACAGCATGAATGTTAGCTCTAAACATACTGGCCATGTACAAACGGCATAAGTATATTTCAAGACATGATTTCTTATATTTATCATACATAGAACTATCACAAAATCAGATCATAATATTGAATAAACAAAGATCCAGGGTTGATTTGATGACGTACTTAAAGCTTATTTCACTCATATGACTGCATGTCAGCCCAGTTGGTGAAGGAACCCACCCTTAACACTACTGGAAACACCGAAGACACCACACTACATTTACAGGGTGAAAACCGGGCACCACAACAAATCGGCTTCCTGATGCCTCTCAACTCAGCCTCAACCCAACCACCTGTACGTTGAAAAGGCAGCCCATGTATAAGGGGCATCTGGAAGAGTACCGGTTTTGTTGTCGTACTATCCTGTTTTGTATCCCGAGAAAGTCCTGTGTTGCCTAATCATCACTAGTGTGGTTGTAGTCGTTTGCATTAACCATTTGACTAGGAGCTCAGACGAAAGTTTTTTATTTATTTTCTGCTGGGCACCCTGTCAGGCATGATCAAAATTTTAGAAAAAAAAAACAAAGGTCTGATCAATCGGACTACCATTTGACTGGTGCATATGCGGTCATATTCCTGAGCGAAATAACCTTGGAAAAAAAAACACTGACGGCAAATCAATCAACCTCTTAGAAACAAAACGATCAAAGCGCATGTGTACTACTAGTTTGAAATGTCTGTAAACTGTCACTTACACTTTTTAATTCCCTTTCTATTTCTCCAGCCCTCAAAACGATGGGACCCCTGACAGCATACTCCATCTGTCTGACGTATGGATTCATGTTGTCAATACTCAACACTTTGCACCTCACCGGAACACTTGTTCTCACTTTACCTCCATTTTGGGCTAATCGAACGACTATGGATTCGTTCGCTTTTGATGCTAACGATGTAAGTTGTTTCCGAAACATCTTGAGTGCGACAAGACTGCTCCGAATACCCGTAAAATTGTATAAACTCTGTCGGAGGTCACTGCTCAAAACCAAAACAACACGCCGACCTCTCGCTTCGAAACAGGGCCAACGACTGACAGTCAATCTCACTGAACGTCCAGCAGGACAACAAGTATATGAACACTCGTACATTATAAACCGTATTAGTGGATCGTACTTTACTTATTAATTCTGCATTTGCTACATTTGAATGATATATCTATATAAATTAACTACGGATTTTAAAACATTTCAGGTGAAATTTTCAAAGGGCTTGTTCAATTTTACCAAGGCTAGTTAAAAGATAGTTATATTTGTAAATTTTAAATATGTACACTAAAAGACAAACACAATTGACCTTAATATGGAAAATATGACAGATCGATACAAACTGATAACTTCTTTCCACTTCTCTAAGAATTATTAAAATACTATAATGATAAAGCAAAAAGATAAAATCATGAACAAGACAGACTACGATACTGCAATTAAGGTTTTTTTTTTTCCAAAATAAGTTATTTAAATCAAATGGTAATAAATTTGTTATTGATATTTAAATAATTAGTTGTCTTATGAAAGAAATAGAAAAACAAAGGAAGATATAAACTTTGCTTTGTCATTCAATCATTTTAGGAAAGATGATTAAATCTTTTATTACTGTTATATTTATATGGAGAAAACAAGCTGTTAATAATTTATTTGTGATTTTAAAAAGTTGTTCTACTGGAATGGCTCAAAGAATGTATTTTTTATTTTTTTTAAACATGCAGAATTAGAATTTTCAACTGAAAAGAAATGGTTTGACAGTTGAACTTTAAAAAAGTGCAACATATAGATATATGTCATAAAGGCATACAAACGTGTTCTTGACTTAATATAAGGAAAACTTTTCAGGTTTTCAATTAAAGAACAAAGAGATAAAAAAGGTATTATCTTAAGAGTGATCAGTGCTAATTTTATTCAGGAAGATAATACTGCTAGACTTTTTAAAAGAAATACTTGGAAGTAGAATTTACAATAAGAAACATTTACATACATTGCTAACATACAGCAGGACAAAATAGTAAAGGTACTATATTTACAAATATATATATATATAAATATGTTTATCATGACTACCAACTCTAATTGGTTCTCTGATGTTATTGTAACTAACAGATTGTAACTCACTTTGTATATGTTCCATCTTAAATGGAAATGCCTGAGTTTCAGCTGTAAAGGTCTTACAAAATTCAATACTAAGAAAAACCTTTCCATTTTAAGGCGTTTAGTCCGCTTAAAATGTATTTGATTGACCTAAAATCTATTTAGAGACTTATAGAAGGCTTATATAAGCATTTACATGTTGAAACTTGTGATTTTATGAAATGATATATTAACATAAGGAATGTTGGATTGTCTGCATTACATGTGTTAACAGCTATACTAATAACAATAAAACAAATATATATGCAAAATTGAACTAAAACAAATTTTGACAATTAAATAGTCTGATTGAACAATAATTTAAAATAAGAACATTCGTCAGCAAAATAGTACCAGGAGATAGAGTTTTACTGCTGGACTTAATACTGATTGGCTTTTCTACTCGCCTTTAGGGTCATTCTTAAAGGGCTGTTTTTATGAAATAGATATTATATTTTTGTCAAGAGTAATCACACTGGCACAGGGATATTGACTAATTAAAACCGATATATCATCTCATGTTCTAGATAAATTTTTGGAGCCAAGTTTCTGGATACATCTTAATCTCGAGTTGTCTTGGGTAACCTACAGGCATCTCAAGAAAAGGTAGTAACAGTTGGGGTATAGAATTAAACATCTCCCATATGGTTAGACAACATGTACTTATTGCTGATTTAAATGCATAAGGATATACAACTGATAATGTTTCAACCTCAATGTAGAAATGTATTTTAAGACAAGTATATAAAAAAGGATTATATAGTTAATTTTACATCACCAATTGAAACACCTGCAGTTGGGTGACCAGATTTCTGAACTGAAATTCAAGGACAACATAAAGCTTTTTAATTCTGAAGTGAAAAAAAATCCACTTCTGGGGCCAGTCGTAAGAAGCATGTGCAACTAATGTCTAACTGAGTTACCATGGCGCCCAGCAAGGAAGATGTGTTTCCATGACAATTCCGTCTAACGTAAGCTCATTTGATTAAAACCTTCCCCCGCCACTGTATAAAACCGGGTAGGTCATAAAGAAGCACCATTTCATGTCGTGATATTCGGTAAATTGCCATAAAAAGTCGCTTACACATCCAAAATTAGATTTCTTCAACAAATTATGATTGCCTTGCTTTTAAAAAGATTTGAAGTTTGTTCATAAATTAAAACAGCTTTGTTGAAATAAAAAATATTCAATGGGTAAAAGATATGTACAAGCCAGATAAAATCCTGCCATAATTCAAATTCAACGTTAAGCCATTTTTCCTCAAATGTGACTAAAAGCCTTTGATCCTACCACGATGAATGACCTTAGGCGTAACAAGTCATCGTTTTGAATTTTGTGAGGGGCGAGGCTAATAACCGTTGAATTAGGGTATAAAGTCAGTACATCAAAGCGTGGTCCAAATGTTAAAGCCAGTTACATATCCTCATGAAACTAGCGCACAAACTGAAGGACGTACTTATAAAGATGGCTGCTATTTATCCCAACTTTAGTTGGCGTTGAAAAGCTTGATGGTACTCAATGGTTACAAAATGACGTAAGCAATGTTCACTTCGTAAGACAATAAGATTTATCCAAATAGGCAGATATCAGGGACATTCACGGAAAACAGAGACTTCCAAGCACCTTATTAAATATAGGGTACATAATTCGTCCATCGCTTAAATATGATTTTTTTGTTTGGTTGGGTTTTACACCATAGGGGTCTTATAGCTTTGCATGAAGGGTTTACAGATTTATCCAGCAACTTTCGGATCCAGGAGGCATTGGCAGGATGCGATGCAGCCAAAGACTTTAATAGCAATCAAACCACATCTATTTTCCTTAAAGAATGAAACAAATTGTCTACAGAATAAATTACTGATACTTTAAAAAAAAAGTATTAAAATCCTCCTTGTCAGATTAAGTTTTCCAGTTTTATTTGCGAAGTTTCCTACAACCAAAAAATTACAATGCTAAATTTAAAAATAACAAGAGAAAAGCAATCTGAGTTTGCTTGACAATATTCGGAGTTACTTAACATTATAACCCTTGACAGAACGAGCATCTACTGTTTAACCTGACTTTACAGTGGCGCCATCTATGAATAAAGTAATGAAGGTTTGGATTAAATCCTACAATTACATACAACCAATCAGATATTCGGTTACTACTCGCATACAATCATTATGGCCTCACCAAAATTAATTGATTCAATAATCCCTCGTAAAAGCTGATTGGTGTCGACCAGTTCTGTTGCAACCAATCAATTGCGTAGCTATACATTCTGGTTATAGTTGCTGGGTCCGCCAAGGGTTGTAATGTAGAGTAGCACTATATTAACAACTCTGAGCGAGCGAAGATGAAACAATGACAGAATTAAAGCTTATAATTCTATCACAGCAGTCTATCTTTTCATTATAATCTTTTATAGTCTCCTGTTTCTATTCTATATTTCTTCAAGGTCCCTCTTGTTAAAGATAAACATTTCATCAGAACAAGTTATCGTCATCATCAGGCGAATTGTCTTCATCTCTATCAGACTCGTCACTGTCATCATCGTCAGAGTCCGCGTCACTGTCACTGAGAGCCTCGGCGCCGTCAGGTAAATACGTCTCTTCTGCTTGTCTGAATAAATCAAAACATAAATTGTTGCTTATTATATTAAAGAATTAATTATTTACATTTTTCAAGCCTTAGAACTCCACAAAAACAACAGTTTTCAATACCAGGTAGCATTTTCAGCTAATGGCTTTGTCAAAGCTTTGTAAATTTGAAGTGCCACATAAAATTTGTAAGCTCTCATACCAAAATGAGAATTTCAGAGAGTCCCACTATTTAAGTATATAAAGTTCTCAAGTAAACTGGTGGAGGTTTACTCTTACCCACCAGGTGGCGCCACCAGAAGGCATACATAAAACAAACTCATACTGTCACATCAAAAACTTCTACAAAGATGAGAAACTGTTTATGGGTTTTCAAATTAACATCCAGAAACTAAACAGCGAGAAATCAAATTTCCACCCAAGTGGTGCCACCCATAGATAGACATTCGGCAAACTCAATCCATAAAAATAAAACCGGTTTTACATAGAATATTTCCACCAAGTTTGATTAGAATCTTATTGGCAGCTTTCAAGGTAACTGCTGGAAACAAAGGTTATTCTAAGACACAAGGTGATGTTGCCAGTATGAGTAAACACACCAAGCTCAAGTTAAATCCAATGATACATCTTGCCACGTGGAATACTTTTACCAGGTTGGATAACAATCGAATAATCAGATTTCAACAGTTGAAAAACAAATTTAGACTTCGGCACCAGACAAGGTCATCTGCAGGCAGACCAGGCGTCCAAAGACCAAACAAAAAAAGCCATTGAGCAACATGTTATACTTAACTTTTACCAAGTCTGACAAGAATTGGCTTGATATTTTTTCATGACAGTATTTGGTGGAAGAGCAAGGAAAACCTGATAAATCAACTTAAAATTATCAGTCACCAATGAATACCAAACACATACACCACAGTGTATTTACAAGGAGAAAAATAGGACACCAGAATAAATCGGCATCCTGATGCCCCTTAGCTCAGCAAACACCAGGGCACAAGAGTCTCCTGCCTAACCACCCGATTTATTTCAATTTAAGTACTCACTCTTCGTATGGTGTGTTGGCGATAATCTCAGGTATATTTGAAGCAGTCGTTTCAGGGGGAGCCGTCTCCATGACTGGTCTGCTACGACCCAACCTCAATAAACCCTCGCAAAATTTTCTCCCCATCTCAGCCAACATACTGGTGTTAATATGTTGATCCTAAAATTAAATTCAAACATTGATTATTTATGTGTGTTTGTTTGATTGGGGTTTTACGCGGTACTCAAGGTTATTTCACTTATATGAGCTAGGTGTTTCATATAATTGATTCATCTGATAGAGCCCTTATTAAGCCCTTTCCTCCCTTCTCGTTTAACAAACTTGTGTTAATGTGCCAGTCCTAAAATTAAAATAAATAAAATTGCTGGCCTTATAAATATTTAATAAAGAGGAACATTTTCCTTACAGGTATGTAGCCCCTTGGGGTGGCCCAAAGAGGTCAATGCAAAATTGATAACATTTTAGTTTTTACTTCCTTTTTTCCCACCATGAGGCTGCAACCAAAATCTCACAAGACAGTACTGTTGATCTCATTTACTATATAGATCAATTTCATGGAATAGGTTGGCTCTGCAATATTTCATATTTAGAGCGAGGCGAGGGTTTAAAAGTACCAGGTATTGTAAAATGGCACATTCAATCTTGACATCAATGTTCTGTGTTGTTCTCCCTTGTGCATCACTTGTGGAGAAGCACGTCAGCCAACACTAGTTTAATTTATCAATTTTAATTTTCAATTTTATTTAACGTCATAAATACAGTAAAACATATGAAGATTAGCTCCAAGATCACTAGACTCTGATATCCGGATGGCAGTTTCACTAAATTGGTCTACACATGGACAATGAGATGTTTTAGCTACAGTAATATCTACTTATAGTGGCCCTGGTCACACCCACAGTAATATCTACATGTACCTTATAGTGGCCCTGGTCACACCCACAGTAATATCTACCTTATAGTGGCCCTGGTCACACCCACAGTAACTGCTTTCCATGGTGTAACTACGAAGCACACCGATCTGTCGCCAAACCACCACACGTGCTGTTGACTCTTTGGCTTTCTCTACCATATAACTACAGTTTGACAGAGAAAACGCTGGCGCAAGGCTGTGCAATATGCGTGGCAGAGACTGAAATGAAAGAAAAACTATTTTTGTAACACAATAAAATGGCATACATGTTATTTATTGCTTGTTTGTATTTTTGTACAATAAAGTAACCACAATAATTGACAATGGAACATATAAGACACGACAGGATATCTACACGACAAAGAACAGGACACCACAACAATTCTCCTTCCAGATGACCTTTTGTAAAGGAAGCTTTCGTCGGCCACCCACTGTATTACTCTGAACTTTAGTCACTAACCTTGAAAGCCATAGAATCTGACTTGAGATTTGATGTCGCAGCTGGATTGTTTGTATCATCCGTAATCCACGATTCAAACGGGCTACAGCCGTACAGGAACACATTTTTCCTACGAGAGTGACCATGGTAATCACAGAATACCTGAATTAAAGAGAAAAAGTTATCACAGTGTCCAAAATAATACACCAATTGTCTTTAACTGATGATAATAATACACAAGGCAATACTGTGATATTTTCTATACAAACATGATTTCCCAGTTCTTTTTTTATTATACATGTATATGACTGAAAACTGATCAGTGGAACTACTGACAAATGTGCAAGTCTGATCAGTAAAATGAAATATTAAGTTTACTAATCTAGTCATTTGATTAGTGTTTAACGTTGTACTCAAGGACACCACAACCAATCGTCTTCCTGGTGCCCCTTAGCTTAGAGGGCACCAGGGCACAGGTAGCTCCCTCCAACCACACGTATTAATTAAATAAAAATGATGGCAAAGTCAACATGAGAAGAAAAATGGTATGCCAACTCTTTTGATGTCATAACTGCATTGAAAATCAAAATATGTCATTTCACGATGACATAATCAAGGTTTTTTCACTGACATGACGGCATGCCAGGCCAATCGGTGAAGGAAATCACTGTAAACGACGCTGGCAACATGCAAAACAGGACAAAACATTTACAAAACATTTACATAACATTAACAAAAAAGGACACAACAACAAAATCGGCATCCTGTGCCACTTAGCTTAGAGAGCACCAGGGCACAGGAGGATCCCAGCCAACCACCTGCAACAGTGCCTGTGAGCGTACTGTAGTTTGATAAATAGTTAAATCGTACCAGTGGTGCTCTGTTGATCATGGCCATGTAGAGCAGCAGACCTTTGGTATGGAAGATGGTGGGGTGGAGTTTAGGACAGGGGTATAACCACCGTCTGTTCAGATCCTCAGCAGTCAGGGAGCAACGGTGGCTGCAAGAGACAAGAATTGTACACATAAATATACAAAAACCGAAGTAAAGGTTAAATCAGGCAGCTTTTTTATTTGATTGATTTATTCACCATATATATACAATACAATAATAAAAATAAAAAAGCAAGAAAAAATATATATTTAGAAGTAAGTATGTGACGAATAAAACCCCATGGGGCTTGCTCTATCCCTTTGTTATAAACAAACAAAAAATACTTAAATAATCAGACTAAATAATGTCCAATGGTGCTAATAATAACAATGTTTATATATTTACAATATTTAAAATAAAATAAAACAACCACACACGCATGCAAACAAAGTCTACAGCTAATTCTGAAAATTGCATTATAAATCTCAATTCGTGTATCAGTTTGCCTTTTTTTGTGGCTGTTGGTCATCGCAATGATATTTCAACAGTTTGTAATACTAATGCAGCAAGAGTAAAGACATTCTTAAACATGTCACCCAGCATAAGGCAAATCAAAAATTTCTTGGTTTCCAAATTTTTTAGGAAATAAAAATATCATTTAAATGAAAAGGTGCATTCTCACGATGCGATTTGTAGTACCGACTTTAGGGGATTACCACTCACTGCTAATATGGGGAATTCCCTAAAGTCGTTACTACAAATCCCATTGTGAGAATGCACCTTAAAATTAAATGTTTTAGTTTGGTTGTTTGTTTGTTTGATTGGGGTTTCATGCCTAACTTAAGGTTATTTCACTCTTGTGACAGTGTGTCAGAAAAAATGGATGAAGGAAACCTCAAGTTTCAAGTCTCTTGAGGCTTTATTCACGCCATGTATGTGTTAGGTCTTCTTCTGTTGGTAATGGTGAATATTAAAAGTAAATGAACGCATGAAAGAATGAAATGAAAAGAAAGATTGGTGTTTAACGTCGTACTCAATAGTATTTTACCTATATGATGACTTTGCTAGCTTTGCCGGTGTATGGTTGAAAACCGGGAACAACAACAGGACATTTAAAGGCTGCATAACAGGACAAGGTGGCTTCCTGCTGCAACATGTACTTAACCCAAATCCTCTACAAATTAGACTTAAAGGGCAAAAGTTTCAAGTAATTTATTGAATTTATAAATGTGAGTTTGGAACTAAACTTTACTTTCTGGTAGTTTTCATGGCTGAACTTCATATGATGTTTCTACACTTCTTTACCTTTGCATAACATGAAGTTTATAAAGTGGTAAGGGGTTGAATTTATTGAGGATTTAGGGGCAGCTAACAGAGCAGCATGTGACAGGAAGTTGCCTCGCATCCTCCCACAAATAATAATAAAGTGAACTTACACCCCATTGATGACGCCGTCTGGGTTTAACATCGGTACAATTTTAAAGATGAACATATCCCTAGCAGTTTTAGCCTGAGGTTTATCGCTGAACAAATATTCTAAGGTACCTAAAAACAAGAAAGAAACAAAAACAAGTCATGTTAGGTTTTTAATATTTCAGGGATAACATTTGTATAATTTGAACCGGTATATTTCTGTAACCTCTTCAGAATTTCGCCGATAAGGGAATCGATCCCACAACCTTCAGATTGATTGATCCGGGTTTTACGACATACTTTAGGTTATTTCACTCATATGACGACATGCCCGTCCAAAAGGTAAAAGAAAACCAACGACAGTGGCAACAGACAAAGAAGCCACGGGACAAGGACAAGACTCAAAACAGGATGCCACAACAAATCAACTCCCTCATGCCCCTTAGCTCAGAATGGCACCAGGGCACAGGAAACTCCAAACCAAGCACCTGTCTCAGAGGTAGAGGTAGAGAAAATAATTCTGATAAATATTTCCTTTTGTCCATTAACAATGTATCTGTTTGAACAAGGATAGTGAATAAGCAAACAATGTTCCTTTAAAGGTACTATACCGCAGAATTTCGGCCAACAATCGACTGAAACGAATTAAACCAGGTTTTCTATATTTTTCTAGTATGGCCGAAATTCTGCGGCATAGTACCTTAAATATGTGTTTAGCGTATATACAAAATATTTAACTTGCCAGTCCTGTAGTTCAATTTGACTTCAACAAGTCAGATGTCAGTTATTCAAAGCAACTTGGCCAGTTATATGACATTAATTTACATTGTATATTATGGCGAACAACACTTTATTTGAAATGCAGAGTCCTATTACTAACCATAACCTGAACAGAGCTTTGAGAAGATCCACAGGTGGCGGTTGTGCAAAGCACTGTTGACTAGGGCAAATGTATGCACAAGCAGTTACTATAAATGTTGCAAAGCTTTTCTCAAACAGCGCCCATGCCCCAGTTCTGAATGCAATTTATCTTCAAATCTGGGGCCACAGTCACAAAATGTTGTATGATAAAAAGCATAGTACCTAAATTTATGTCTAGCTTTACAACTGGCTTTAAACACTGTACATATTTTATTGCCGTATGACATTTTGTGAAAGTAGCCCAATGGGCCTGTCTAATTAAAAGTGGGTAGACTTAACGTCTCAAATAATTACAATGAGGTCGTACAGTGAGAATTAAGTCTTACATAAGTCACGTTCCCTTCTTTAGATTGGCCCCAAAACGACCAAGAGAGGAAATTTCACAAAGCCTTTGCCACATTTCACACATGCATTTGTCATGATGACTATTCTTTCAAAACTGGAATGATAGTAACTGTGAAGGCTTTGAAAGTACCTACCTTTCATGACCCAGCTAGAGTTACTTTCTCCCGGATGAACTCTGGCTGACAGGAACACAAATTGTCTCTGTCCTACAACATATAAATATAAATACAAATATAATATCACTATAATATGATATTACTTCAGAAGTACATTGTCTAACTTCTGAACCGACCAAGAATGTTATGTACAGGTACTTGTAACTGTGATATTCAAAGGACTTTTAAATTAACCAAATCTGTTAATAAACGCGTCAGGTTCTCCTTTTTTTAAAACTGAAAGTAGATGTCAACATGATGATCCACATGTAGCAATGGTAAAAGTTTTCTTACACTTTCAGTCAAAATTGTTTTTTCATGGTGAATACAGGTATAACCAAGGGATTAAAAAGAGATTCAATAAGAAAATTCATTGATTGATTTGAGTTTAAACTCCACAGTTATGCTTCTATATTTCGGAAATACTGGCGAGAAACAAAGGCAAGATCCCCATCAGTCACAGGACAATGAAAAACACATTCGACAAGTTTGCTCGTGAAGCATTAGCAAAAATAGAAGCCTCCTGTTAACAGCCACCACACAACATGTATTACCCCTCAGAGCATTTTGTTTGCAATCCGATTGGTCAATTGCGACCCAATATGATTTCGTATTAGGTTGTACATGCACCTAATATGAACTTGACAATCTGCCAATGATGAATAAACACATCTGGCGATCTACAAATACACGTCACACAGAATAACCTTAAGAACAGATGTGTTTTCAAAATGGACGGAGCATCTTATTAAAATGGGGTGATGATGTACATGCGACATAAATATTATATTCGTCAAGGACAATCAGTACATTTGTCACTAAAAAACTGGACGGTGCACATTTTTTTTTCATAATATTTGCCAACGTGTTGGCTCTTCTGGGTAAGAAAATAGTTATGAAATCTGTTGGAGGGTACAAACAAAGTATTTACATGGTCAGTTTGCTTATATCAGTCTTACCTAATGGCTCAGCGGATATTACCGAATTGACCTTGTAAATACTTCGTATATACCCTCCAAACAAACGTCATAAAAAAATAATAAAGTTATTATTATTATTATTATAACTACTAATATTTGTTTCGAAGTACAAACTTACTGAATTCGTCTATGCCGTCTCTGTCCCAGCTATGTGGCATGGAGGTGATAGTCAGGACAGGTACGGAGTTACCAGCTATCGTCTCACACAGAGTCTCACGGTGGTAATAGATCTGATTCTTATCGTAACACGACTCCCATTTAGCTATATCAGTCTGAAACAACAACAGCAACATACAACTGTCATCTATTTGATTACATGTAACTTGTCGTGGCTTGGCTGTATGAACAATTATTTAATATACTTATTTGCTATAATATTGTAACTTGTTCAAGCGACATTTAGAAGCTGGGTAAGTAACAAAATCATAACTTTGATAGATTTTCATCTCCAGGTGCTAAGATTGTTTTCAAGTAATAACGGTCTTCACAAACTGGGCCGAAACATTGCTTATCAATGTACCCAGAAGTTGAAAATCCATCAAAGTTATGTTTCTGTCTAACATTGTACTAAATGGTATTTCACATACATGACAACGATATGAAGCTGGTATCTAGTATAAAACTGGAAGGAAACTCCATAAGAAACACCCTGCTATCTCCATAGTAGCTGACAACTTTTATCATATACCTCGACGATTGATAAACAGACCAGAACCTATGTGGGTTATCAAAGAGTTGTTTGTTTGATTAAGGTTTAGGCCATACTTAGAGTTTCATTCGTATGGCGTCTCACCCCAATGGGTAAAGGAAACCACTGTCAACATGACTACCAACAAACAGACATTATTGGACAATTACAGGCCTCAACAAATTGGCTTCCTGATCATGGTGGGAAAAAGTAGGGAATACGGGAATCTCATTGCCGGGAAAACAGCGGTCCAAGCTTCTGTTTCTGCGGGAAATTTTGGCAAGGCAAGGGCAAAACAAAACCCATATGGATCAAAGAAACGTAGAAAAGGGAGGGTGAATGAAATAAATGTCAACGAAATAAACAGTCCGGTAATTAAACGGCGCCGAGAAGAGGCAGGTATATTTCACTCATATACAGAGACGCGAATGTAAGCCGAACGGATAACAACAGATAACAGCCAGTCTTGCTAGTCACCGCTGTCTATCCCCTTGACTGACGAATAGCTGAGCAGCTATGCGAGCGCTTCACAGCTGTGTGTT
>JAVFBZ010150224.1:0-19417 GCA_032466195.1 Katharina tunicata
ATGTTCTAGATAAATTCTCAGAGACAAGTTTCTAAATAAACCTGAATCTCGGGTTGTTCTGGATAACCTATAGGCGCTGAATATTATATTTATAGCTGGCAATGGTACTGTGCTAAGGTTTTCTATTGTTGTTCATAGATGGTGCCTTGTCTGTGGAGGATAAATAGTTAATATAATAAAATAAAAAACTGTGACATTTTTAGGGATTTGTTATATCCATGCATGTATTGATACATGTAGTTCATACATGAGTATGTGTCTGGCAATGCGTTGATATTTTGGCCTTCGTAGCCGTAGACTTGCTGGTAAAGGATCATTAATCGATTTGACAAGATTACACACTGAAAAACCTTTAGGTAGAGAAACTGCAAAAGTTTAATAGAGTAGACGAGGAAGATATTTTATCCAATTTCTTTGACAATCATGTATATGATAGAAATTACATGTACATGAATCTCTACTGTTGTATTACATGTGATATACATGAATGTAATTGGAAGGAAGGGTTTTACCATTATAATTGACCAAGATTCATAACAGATATTTTAATTTATTTATTTATATGATTGAATGGTGTTTAACAACGTACTAATGAGTACATGGTGATTTTGCGTTGCTAGTCAGTGTATGGTGGAAAATGAGAAGAAACCTTGTTAAAAACGCCCTGCGACATACCTCCATAGTCACTGGAGAACTTCCCTTTTTCACAACTAACATGTACCATAGATCAACTTAGAAATAGTATGAAACTATACCTGGCACATGTATATTAAAGGGGACTCAGCAGTCAAATTCCCACCAACTGAGCCACAGCGATGGACAATTAATTTATAATTACTCATGAAGTCATTAAATCTTGTGGTATCATCTTTGTACAAATCATATTGAAAATTTATTGAATCATGTTTCCTGAGGTCGCAAAGCATGGGGCAGAAACTTGTCTTATATACATTTAAGTGAAATACCCTTGAGCACAGTGTTAAACACCAATCAATCAATCAATTAATCATTGTCGCACAACATATTGTGACAGTGGCCAATGCACTTTTGGGCATTTCTTGTAAAAAATCCTGTAACAGTTTCGAAATTTAACTTGGGTTAAATTCAATGTAGATATAAGGCAATTTTGCTTTACAAATGGATTGTTGTATGGAAGAGGTACATTTAGATACACATCTCCTAATGGTTTTAACTAGAGTTTTTGAATAATTACATGCAGGGGACAGGTTTTTATTAAATATTTAATCAAATAGATGTTTCTTCAAGAATATAAAATACTAGAATTGCACGTATCGAAGACAGTGCAAAAAATAAAGACAATCAGCGAGTAGTGATGTTTTATATATTTTATTTGAGCTTCACTCATATTATGGCGTTCCACTTTTATGAAGCAAACCAAAGACTGGATTCAAACATGGTGTTAAAAAAAAACACGCATTTAAATGTTCAAATCAATGGGGGTTGCGCTGTGGCTCAGCTGGTTTAGCACCATTCACTGTACACGGAGTAGGTTTGAATTCCCCGGTCGACCTTACATATACATGTACATGTAGGTAGGTATAAAAGGAAGTTTTGTGATGACTGCGTACATGTAGTTTGCAGGTGTTTTTTTATGAATTTTGTTTCAAGATGTTGCACCATACGTTGGCCACTCTAAGATATCATATAAATGAAATACCCTTGAATACGAAGTTAAACACCAATTAAGCAAATAAATAAATCAAACGTTCAGTGAAAACCACCAGAATAACAAATCAGTTTCTTGCCTCCCTTTGTTCTTCTCTCCCTGCAGCCACCTGCGTAGTGGGGAGTGACCAACTGCTTGGTCATACAGCCTTGAGACGGCCGGCCTTGCTTTAAATCGGGAGAATTTATATTTAGTCGATAGGAAGAATACATGTTTCAGATTCGGAAGGAACCTGAGTTAAAGAAATGCAGGGACATGTGCTGTTAGGAGACTAGATTATATGGCCTGTGTGCATTGTAACAGTCAAAATCAATGAATGGTTTTACAGCGTTCCAGTCAGAACACATAATTATCTATACAATGTATACACTGCTTCACTTAACTGTAAATGTAGGTCTTTCGTTGTCGTTGTCGTGTGTAGAGCTTCAGGTCAATTTAGATAAACTTTAATTCAACCACAAATCATTGTCACCTTTTTCGCATTTTTTGGAGGTATTATAGCAAGTTAATAAACAAATTTATGTTTCCTGTAAAACACTAGTTCTCCACAACTGCAACATTGTCATCTGAGTTATTATCTGAGATATTATTTAACTTAACATACATGTACATGTAGCTTCTGAATTACCATAAATGCTCGAAAAAATTCGACCCCCTTTACAACTTATAAATCTTAATTTTAAGCAAAGGGTAAGAAGTGCAGACATGCAATTTTGAAAGTTTTATGAAGTTAAGACTTTAAATTACCAGAAAATGTTAGTTTTAATTCCAAATTCACACTTAAACTTTCAATAAATTATTTTAAGTTTGTGCTCTGATAGGGGGCGAATTTGTTGAGGATTTATGGTTGACATTTTTCGGTTTAACTTTTAGGTGATTCCGGGTCTACATGGCTTTGTTTTAGTTCTGAATTACATGTCCTTATTATCTATTTTATTGATGTAGAGAGAAATCATCGTATGCTGTGTATTCAAGACAATTTGTTTCATTGGGTTTTTACGCTGAACTTACCATATTTTCACTTCCATGACACAGCCTGGCTTACATCACCAGCAGTGAATGAATTTGTTAATATATTTCGACTTTATTATGCAATCATCAGTACAACACATATATATCTTGTTTCTTCAATTAGGTATTTTAACTGTACATAAACATGCATTTAAGCACCCCTGGTTAAATGGTAAAATCTCTCATGAACACAGCGAAATACAGTAGGTCGCAAATTTTACTTCAAATGATACAGTACATACATTTTTTTCAAAATTTTCTATAGACATGGGATTTCTTCCCAGTTTTTCACCATACACCAACGCAAATTATTAAGATTAATAAGTCGTCATATAGGTGAAATACTCTTGAGTACGACGGGTAAAACACCAATCAAACAAACAAACATTTTAAAGCCCTAGGATTTCATTCCAATGCCATTTACATGTTGGTGTACATGTAAATGTATGGTTATTTGGCTGCATGATTTTCCTGGTGTTATTCCGCTCATATATATTTTTGTCAAGAGTAATCACACTGGCACAGGGATATCAACTAATTAAAGCCGATAAATCAATTCTCAGGGAAAAGTTTCTGGAGAGATTTGAATCTCGAGATGTTCTGGAAAAGGCAATACATGTAGCATGTACATGTAAATTCACTAAATTGTGATACATCTATGTATAACAATATGCCGCCCCAATGAGCAAAGGAAACAAAGACTGTCAACAAACAAGACAACACAGGACATTTATAGGACGCCACAAACAAAGGTTTGAGCTTCCTGATGCCATTGAGCTCAGGGAGAACTGAAACATAGGATGCTCCCAGCTCAATATACATGTACATCTTTTAATATATTGTTCATCCAGACATGTTCATCTGTTGAACCCCCCTATACATGCAGTTGTACACATAGTGTTAGCCAGAAATCAAAAACAAGGTGTCTCAAATCACTTTTTTCAAAGAAACAGGGTGTCTGATTTGATATTTTTCCTATCTTTCCAATGTTAAATTTGGCTGAATTAGGGTGTCTCAAATGGATTCCAGGGATTCTCAAAGATACCGAGACACCCCTCTGGCTTACACTATGCATGTACATGTACTGTATGTGTAATGAAAGAGTTCTCGGTTTTTGAATGCACACCTCTAGGAGACATCACTATTAAAATGTACCTGTATAGGAGTTAAATATCCAGTACATGTAGATGGTCATTATTCCGCATTTAACCATAATCACAAAATTTCATATCATAAATTTAACAACAGATTTCAGACACTGTCTCTTACATGTACTTATGAAAAATCTGTACATTATTTTCAAAAAATCTCCATAGGTGTTGGATTAATTGTTACAATGTTACATGTTTTAGTTCCAAGGCTGATAAGGGTAAATCAATTTTGCATTTCTTAAACATCTCATAAAAAAATCCATAATACTGGAATCTATGTTCCATGTCGACTGGGCCTGTGCCAGACTAGGCAGTGAAAGTAAATACTATGAATGTCATTGATCGCAGTTGGCAATCATTAATCTGCTTTAT
Source organism: Katharina tunicata (assembly GCA_032466195.1). Taxonomy (NCBI): domain Eukaryota; kingdom Metazoa; phylum Mollusca; class Polyplacophora; order Chitonida; family Mopaliidae; genus Katharina; species Katharina tunicata. The sequence continues at coordinate 4,222 of JAVFBZ010150224.1, forward strand.
GAGCTTTGAGACAGTCTAAGTAAGACATGCAAAAACCTGCTGTAAATTGCCCGGCTTATTGAGACGTTTGTCTATTTTCATGAGCGGGGGGAAATGCCTGTTGAAGCGCTCTGCAGTCCTTCATGGTCTGTTTGATTAGGGTTTTACGCCATACTTGAGTTTTTTGTACTCATCTGATGGCATGCCAGCCGTTGGTGAAGAAAACCAGCCTCATCTACTTGCATCCTGGCATCAACAGGACAAGAACAGGACTCGTAGCAGAACACCGCAATAAATCCACATCCTGATACCCCTTAATAGCCCTTAGAACACCCATCAACCACCCGCCCGTCCTTCATGTATACATGTATGTCCAAGTGAAATGCCATCTTCCAGTTGCTATAGAGATCATGGAGTGGTTTTTACAAAGTTTCCTCTCGCTTTCCATCATAGACCGGCATCGCAAAACAGTCATTTAAAGCCAATCTATTAAATAAATATATTTCATCTGTAAATTTATGGTTATTTTTCATTTGAATAGACTTATTCTTAGTTTTCTTTTTGCAGCTAACTGTTGGTACTATTGGGATGATTAATTTATAATACGTTGACATTGGACATGTTTAAAGAGCATTTGTAGCCCAGCTCAGAGCATGTTTCTTTGCCGTATTTCATTATATCTGTGTGTAAAGTTTTAATAATCAGTATTATTATTAGCACTGGAGGAACATTATCTTTCCAACAGCAAAAACACTAAAGTGACTACTCATTTTATGGTTGTGTTAAGAATTGCTGCCTACACACTGTCATATACATTGTAAGTGAGATACCCTTGGGCATGGTGTTAAACACCAATCAATCCATCTGTATTATTATAATTTAAAAAGGTTACCCAGCCAAGGTGAAGAATTTGGACATTGTATGCTGCATTCAGTTGAAGTACAATGAAGTTGATGTAGCCCCACAGTACTTCAATCATTCCGTCTGTACGCAAGTCTGAACTATTATTATTAGGAAATTTACCAGCAGCGTTATTGTCGGCAAAGACTGCTGTATGCTGCATTCCGTCTCTCTCTCTGTATGTGAAGGCAGCTGATGAAACTCTGCAGTACGTCATTCTGTCTGTATGTGGTACAGTGCCGTGGCCTGCTAAGGACAGACGTCCAGCCATAATCAATATCCCTGTCTAATCAGGCTGACTGCGCCCGCATGGAGACGAATTACTGTGTCGCTGCTGCTCCTTCTTCTCCGATTATTGATTCTGGCAGTGCAGACATCGGCCTTCCCCAGTAACCTGGCAGACCTAATCACTGTTTGTCTGCCCAGTTTTTTAGGGGGAGTGTGGGACCAGTAGAGTCTGTCTCCAATAACAAATCTGCTTCAGCCTTCATCTCATGTCTGTGTTTTTTAAATTCAATCTGGCCCGATTTTAAATGGACTGAATAACTATCGAATTAATTAGATTGAAAATCCATGTGCTTCGTGTGGCAATTTACTTTTTTTTCACGCAGGATGGCTGGAAGACTGGAAATATTATACGCATTTAATGTCTCTGGAATAATACAGAGTCAACGTTGTGTTGAGTTTCTCTCATATATCCCACATGTACATGTAGATATTTATACATAGAACTGGCTTAGGCCACAATGCAATTCAATAGACGCACACATCAAAAGGTCACACATGATTTCAACTGATTAACACACATGCATTGTACACACACTTCATCATTGAAAAAACTTAAAATTTCTTTTGAAGATTTTTGAAGTGCTGAAATACTTTTTTCGAATACTTTTAGTCAATTGTAGGACAATCCTAGTGATTAGTCTTTCTGTATCTATAGGATTGTTTTAAAAGTTTAATAGTAGTGTAAGTAGTTGAATCACCCCATCAACCTCCCATTCCAAATACTACTACCTTTGACATGAATGAATATGACAAAATGAATATGAATCCAGTTAACATTATTCCACGCGATTAGGCAGCCCCATTTGCAATAAAACTGAGAAAAGAAATCTTTGGGATACCGATAAATTTTAATTTAAATTTTGCAGCATTTCTTCATTTAAATAAAATATTCTAGATACCTGTGGGCCTGTAAGTTGAAAAATCAACTATTTTCTCAACCCATAGACACCTCAGTTTGATCATCCTGATTCACACATCCGGGGCAGTGCAGAGGAGGGGTCGAGAGTAAATCTCATGAAATATTTCAGTTTATTACTAATAAAAGAACTTGAAAGGAGCATTTTGAGGGGCCTTCAATTCACATCTGAAAAAGACCTATTTTGTGCACCACCTTTGCAAGGTCCAGTATTTTGGACATTTTCCCCCTCTTTTTTTTGAGATTCAACAGGTCTTCTGAGCAAGTTGTGTATGTATGCCGCAAGCCTTACCACCCCACACGCCATCGTCTCATCTGACATTCCATGCTGCGACCCTGAGGCGGTGGCCCCTCTCCCCACTGACTGACTGTTATACTAGTACAGCTTGGAGACCTAATGAACAACCAAGATGCAGGGCCACATGTGTTGCATAGATTTATTTGCACACTGACCTGGGTTTACCAGGCCTTGTCACACAGACTGACACATGATACTGCCTTACCCTCCCTCCCTCCCGCCTTCCCCTCTGTCTGTCCACCACTGTCTGCTGCATTACCATGGCTGACTGTATGTCTTTAACACTGCTGGTTCATACATGTAGTCTTACTCTCAAATTATCAATCTCCCTGTAGTTGTTACTGCATTGCCATAGACTCACACAGAGCAAGCAAACAAGTCCCTTCATCCACAGGTGGTTAGCAGCAGGTCTCCCAGTGGAACTCTATAACACCTCAACTTGAAGAAAAGCACTGCCCAGTTAGGATGGAACCATGGGTGTTTGTCATATAAATGCCTGCAGATGTGCATGTTTCTCTCTTTAATTTATATTCCTGATATAAGTCTCAATCCAATAAACTGAAAATAGATACATGTACACCTCGCTACACTTGGACTTTTTGCTTTACATGTATCTTAGATGTCATGTGGTTGTCCTATGTCTTGTCATTGTTGGCTGCTAGTACATGTATTTGAAGACCACATGGGAAGAAAGACTAATCACAGTATAGAGAATTGCAGAAAATAAGATTGAAAAGTTGACTAAACTGTCATTCAAGTTATTCAAAACGATACAGGTACATAGATGATGTGTGAGGGAAGGTTTACATGTATGTTCTGAACTCATAGTTAAGGGGGTTGATCGCAGATTTCACATTTTGTGACTGTCTTTTTCCCCCTTTGCTCTGCATGTCTTAACAGGGCAAATTTCTTGCTGTAAAGAGCCTTCTTCAAGGCAATGGATGAACTTGAAATATCCCGCTAGATTGATTGATTGTCAAACCGTCCTACATGTATATAAGGACTACGGTCGGTCGTTCTTGGGAACAACAGTATCTGTAAATATACTTGCTATATATAAATGTAAATTATACAAGGGCTAGTGGTTGGGTGCGAGTCTCCTGTGCCCTGGTGCTCTCTGAGCTAAGGGCATTAGGAAGCTGATTGTTGTAGTGTCCTGTTTTTTGTCCTATGAATGTACATGTATTGTAGTGTTTTCTGTGTTGCGCGTAAAAATGAGCGGCCTGAACCCTCAATCAATCAAACAACAAACAAGTAGAGACATGAATATTCTGAATATCAAATTGGCATTCAAGTTTGACTAGATTGTTCTCTTGTTTAATGTGTATTAAATTTAGAAGCTGTGAATGTAACCAAGGCGTAGCTGTTAAGGATGTTCAACTTCTGGGTATAATCCTATTAAAACGATGTTTCGGTTTACATGTAATAGCTCAGAGCATTTCTAGCAATCACTTGAATAGACCGATGTTATTATTATTATTATTATTAAGAAACAGTTTTGTTGTTGCTAGCTTTATACAAATGTAAAAAGTATACTTGTAATGAATCCATGGAAAGCTTCTTTCAAGCTACATGTAACAGTATTGTGGCCCGTGTTTATCTCTGAAAACAATATTTTTCCAACTGATCAAACCACTTTTAATAATTTGATTGGTTGCCAGTGTTGATCTTAACTCTTAGAAAAAACATAGAAACTATAGCAATCAATGAATCAATTAACCAAAAATCAATCAATCAATCATACACACACACCTATAAAGGTTAACATCAGCAAGGGACCATGGTGGTCTCCTCACTGACTGTCACTCTTCCTTCAACCCCCCCTCCCTCGCTCTCTATCCAGAAACATCCACCCTGATGGTTGCCTGCTATGCCGCAAGTGAACACATGATATTCTGCTGAGACAAGGTTGAAGGGGTCAAGTGACAGAGCAGTGCAGCCTGTTGTTAGGTCCTCTGATGAAACCTAATTCCTCTTAACCCACTAGTGCAGGCCAGACACCAACACTAGCTAAACACACTACATTCATGCTCCCACTAAGAGAGGACACTTTGGTAGGTGCTGCAGCGAAAGCATGTCTCTTTATATGTGTATTTATTACTTTGGAATGTATTTTTGTTAATATGATTTATGACAAAAACACAGTAGGCTATCACTTAGAGAGGACACTTAGGTAGGTAGGTGCTGTGTCGAACACATGTCTCTTTATACATAATTATATTTATGACTTTGAAAGGTCTTTCTGTTAAATGACAAACAAGCATGCTACAGTATCACTTAGAAAGGACAATTTGGTAGCTGCTGCATTTAACGCATGTCAACCTCTTTATACATAATTATATTAATGACTTTGGAAGGTATTTCTGTTAAATGACAAAACATGTGTTGTCATTTATCACTTAGAGAGGACACTTTGGTAGACTTAGGTGCTGCAACGAAGGCCTGTCTCTGCACATAATTTTATTTATGACTTCGGAATGAATTTCTGTTAAATGACAAAATATGTTAGATGGAAAAACACAGCAGGCTATCACTTTGAGAGGACACTTTGACCTCTTTATACATAATTATATTTATGACTTTGAAAGGTACCTGTATTTCTGTTAAATGACAAAACATGTGTTGTCATTTATCACTTAGAGAGGACACTTTGGTACATGTACACTTAGGTGCTGCATTGAAAACATGGCTCCTTATACATAATTATATTTATGACTTCGAAAGGTATTTCTGTTAAATGACAAAACATGTTAGATGACAAAACACAGCAGGCTATCACTTTGAGAGGACACTTTGGTTCATGTAGGTGCTGTATCAAACACTTCTCTCTTTATACATAATTATATTTATGACTTCGGAATGTACAATGTATTTCTGTTAAATAACAAAACATGTTTTGGTACACTAACATGTAGTTGCTGCATCGAAGGCCTCTCTCTGTACATTATATTAATGACTTCAAAAGGTCTTTCTGTTAAATGGCAGAGCCACAGAACACAACATGCTCTCACTTAGGGAGGACACTTTGATGTACATGTACAATGAAGGTGGCACAAAGGCGTGTACGGTCTATGTTTTTATAAAATATAGCGATTCCTTTTAATATGTTTAGAAATGTATTGTTTGCTGAAAGGCACCACAAGTGTTCTTACATGGAGATGACAATTCCATTAATATACAAATGTAGGCTATGCATGTCCTTTAGTATTGTCGCTTTGGAATATGATTAGGTGGCTGACAGTTGCTGCTGGCGATTGGGTCCCTGACTCTGACGGTCGTGGGTTCGATTCCCACAAGGGTCTCAATCTGCACACATTTTCTGAACTTGAAGTCACAAAGAGCCTTATCCCGAAAAACGAAAATACCGCTAAAAAGACATGTACATTTTACTTTGACAAGCATACATCTTTGTTGGTGGTACAATGGGTAACATCTACATGTAAGTAAGTGGGTCTGAAAACATTTAGCGCTATGGAATAAATTGCTACTCAAGTACCACACCTGAGCACATCATGATCTTTCTTGGGGAAGACAATTTGGTCGTTGCTATGTTGTTTTGAACTTTTCATGTATTTATGCTTAACGACACAATACTGCTTGCTTCAATATGACACCTTGTCAAGTTGTGCATCCCCTGTGATACATGTATTGTATCTTTAAAATGTATTTCTGCTACTTCATGTACAATGTAGGCATGGCATACCATGCTAGTGTTTAGAGAGCACTGCATGGTTACAATATCTTGTAATACATGTATATGCTGCTGAACAACGCAACACTGCATGTTCTAGCTTGCTTCTATCAAGATAGGACAACTCGTCAAGTTGTGCATCTCATATGACACATGTATTGTCTCTTTAGAATATATTTCTGCTACTACATGTACAATGTAGGCATGGCATACCATGCTAGTGTTTAGAGAGATATCTTGTAATATTTGTGGGAATCTGCCCATGGTCTATAAGTTATACATGTCTTCATGTCATTTGCAGTGAATTTGGAAAATTTTTGTTTTTTTTGTGCCCATTTATTACCAAAGGTACATTATGTAAGCCTGCCCTGGATGTGTAATGTTTTATTATGCATGGTCTCTACATTGTGTACATTGGCTACCTGTATTTGTACTTTCGTTTCTGTACAAGTCCTGACAATTCTTTTCAAAGGGAAATAACATAGCCTTCCAATACAGCCACTTACATGTAGCATTGACACTGATGTTTTTGTAGTTTTGTTACATGTATTTACTGTTAGATTTAGTACATGTTAGTGCAGGGGTTAAACACCAATCATTTAATCAACTGTTGTTTTCATGTACGATGTTTGTATTAACTGGTGCAGAACATCTAGAACTGGCATATTTGTGGATTGTATAAATAGAAATAGTACACTCTACATTCTTGTAGGGAATCTTGTTTTTCTATTAATACAGTAGATAATCATGCACATGTACAACCACTGCTGATGATGGTGTTGTTGTTGACACAGCCTTGTATAACATGATTTACAATGAGTGTAGGAAATGTCCCCCCCCCCTGGAAAATCTGAAAAGTTCCAAGGGGAAAAAATCCTAGGAGGGAATATTACGGGGGGGGTGTTTCCAGGGTTGAACATTTCCGTACCCCATTTACAACAGCCTACACTGTACCATAGTCATACATGGTTTATAGGCTTTCTTTGGTACATTTGGTACCATGCATTTGTCTTGAGTTTAAAAAAACCAAAAAACTTGGTGCGTATAAATTTTGAAATTCACAATACTCAATGTTTAATTACATTTCGAGGTACAGGGTTCGTCAGCAAGCTATCAATTATACAAAATAAATACAGATGTTTTTCGTCTTGCAATTTTGTCTTGTAAAGCCACATGCGTCCATGTTTCATGTGTATTTTGTGCTCTACTTTAGTGGTAATAATATGTACATGTACTATATACCTACATATACATTTGGGTTAAAATTCGATTTATTTTTTATTTTTTATACATGCTGTGATTTAACCGGGTTTACTTTAGGTTAAATGTACATTTAATATACAGTATGGTCTGGAAGGTGGGGAGCAGGAATCACCATTAGTGTCCATTTGTGGGCCAATAAAAGTAGATATAACACTACTGAGGTTGATAATTTGCAAGGACCTACAACATGTATGGACTTTTTCTTAGTTTCTTTACTGCCATGTTTGTAAAAACATTGTATTTCGGGACTGAAAATGGTTCAAATTTGTTTTTGAACTTTTATGGATCTTTAGTGTTCTTTTAGCTAGGGACAGTCGTTTGGTTGTGGTGTCCTTTTTTTGTCGTTTTTCTGTCCTGTAAATGTAGATTGTACTGTGGCGTCTTCAGTATTGCCAGCATCATTGAGGGTGATTTTCTTCACCCATTGGGCTGGTATGCTGTCATATGAGTGAAATAACCTTATGTACGGCGTAAAACCCCAATAGATCAAACATTTATTACCGTCTTAAATTTGTGTGGATTTTTATCTTGATCTTTACCAGAAATATCCTGACGATATATTCAATTTACATTACATACATATAGACATGTTGCGCGGGGAAGATAAGTCAAGTGTTATAATAAGTAGTTGTATGTTTGACCTACATGTACATGTAGAAGAATTTCCTAATGCTGTGTGCATGCATAGCTAACACAAAGCTTCACTCTTATGACCCAGTTTTCTTAGCAATGTCAGAAACAGGTGTTTGTTGTGGCTGAAGACAATATGGCTGCAAGAGTTATCCCCCTTGAATGGCTTTAATTTAGTACAATCTCAGAAAAGTTGAACAGAAGTAGTGTTAAGGAATCTCTGAAGATTTCACTCAGTGTGGTACTAGTCAGCGTTAGTGCCTCAATAAAGGTAGAGGCTTGGGTTCAATTGTAAATAAGTTACAGCATACCGTGGCTGCTTTATAAGCAAACATAAAAGGGAAGAAGAAAAATGTTGCAAATTAAATCCACAATCTGTCTGCCCAACAGTCCAATAACAGTAATATTTTGGTGTAAATTATTCACTATGATATAAATGCCCATGAAAGAAATTAAAATCTCAATCTAATTACAATTTTATCTTGCCCGTGGCCCTTTGCACAAGTTAAAAACTTACTGCAATTAAATACACACATGTACATCTGAAGGGCGAGGAGTAAACCCTCATTTTAATAATCCTTTGTTTTTGTTTCAACTAATTAATATAGTTTTTATTAGTACATGCTCTTGAATTAATGTCTACTGCTTATTTGTTTTGAGCTTCTTATTCTTTATATATTTCTCTTCATATGTTCAGATAGTTCTGGAAAAGCATTGTGTATGTATATCAATTTCAAATAAGTTTAACTGAATGCTAATCACAAGTTTTTTCTTCTGTTTTTGCAGGTTCTATGCGAAGATAACCCAAATGAGCACATGGTCGTCGCATTGTCACATGTACAAACAGATCCACAACCAAGAGACATTGTGATTGAACCTCAAACTTTGTTCTGTAAACCTCTGTTTGTGTATAATGCTGAGAAGATGGCTTTTCAATGGTAACATAGTAACTAGTACGCCCCTCTGCCATTACTACCTCATTGACAATTTTTCTGGCCACACGATGTTCTCTTCGGGAGTGTTTTTGTCTGGGCGCTTGGATAAATTTCGGGTGCGGTAAGCAAAATGAATCCAGACCTGATTCGCCCCAGCGTTCCTGTGACGTCCACTCCGGCTGAGACAGCATCAAGCCTCTATACCTCATTTCCCTATGGGCTCAGTGGCGTCTCAGTTAGCGAACCAGCGTATTATGCTGACTATGGCCGTAAATCAAGGATGTGCATGTACTGTGGGAAGGTATTTACGCGCTCAACCACTCGACGCTACCATGAAGTGAAATGTCGATCAAAGCGTCGAGTGGGAGACTACGGCACCAATAATCAAATACCTCACGGGATTGTAAGTGATGTGAATTTTTCACCATCCGCTTCATCCCACCAATCCTCCCCATTGGACTTTGTACCTCCTAGCTCCACACCAGACCTCTCACGGACACTCAACAGCTCCTCAGTCTTTGGACCCTCCCCACCTCTACCTCCATCTCGACATGTGGATTTCAAAGGATACGACTCAGATCATGCAGATCTGATTCACAAATCTCCGCATCGAGATGACTACGGTAAAGACTCTGACCGTCATGAAGTGATAAGCAATGGGGCAGAGGATATTACCCGCAGCCCTGCTATGAGTCCAGTGTCCCCACCTCAAACAGAAAAAGAAAATATAGAGTCATCCCTTGCTATAAATAATTCAACAGTTCCCATGTGCATATCAGGAGCAAGTCCTTTGTCTACCTTTCCCATTGTGAGCATGGCTAATATGGCAAGCATGGCTTCCTTGGCGAGTTTTCATGAACATGCCGCAGTTCTACGAGCCAGTCCCCCAGTAAATAACCTAGGCCATCCAGTTATACCCCCGTTCTCCTCTGAGATGCTGCTAGCGGCCAGCAATGCCATGGCAGCCGCAATGAACTTTCCATGGAGACCAGATGACAGTCTTGAGAGACGGTACAACATGACCTCACCAACCCTGGAACCCTTCCGATGCGAAATCTGCGGCAAAGTTCTGCAATCAGCTAACCAGTTATCCATTCATAAGAGAACACACATGAAGGTGAGGCCATATCCGTGCCGTATTTGTGGAAGCCGCTTCACCACTCTCAGCAGCAGACGGTCACACGAGAGAACTCACCTTGGAGAAAAACCATATTTTTGTGTCGTTTGTGGAACAAGATTCACCCGAAAGTACAGTCTGAAGCTTCACGAAAACAAACATGTAGACGGCCCATATAAATGCTCTCAGTGTTTCAAGATGTGCGAAACAGTGCTTGACTTGAAAGATCACCTCCAGTGTCACACTTTGCCGGAGAAACCTGGAGAAGATGACATGAAATCTCCGCCTCTTGTAGAAATCTCTCTACCTCTTCCGAACACATCTACCCCGACGTCCACGTCAACAACTGCTACAACCTCTAGCCCAGGACAGGACGATGTTGGGCTAGACAAAGCTCCGTCATTGCACTCACCAAAATTAGAGAGTAAAGATTCTGAAGAAGACGTGTCCGATTCCAACGACAATTCCAGCTCTTCAGAGGCCATGATGGAAGGGAAAGCTCTTTTTGATTCCTGCGTTACTGATGACGGAGACAAAGTTCAGAAATGTAAACAGTGTGGTGAAGAATTTCCTCATGCCTACCTCCTCAAAATCCATGTCAAGGTCCATGCTTCAAAACCGTTTGAATGCCCAGTGTGCGGAAAGAAATTTGGGTATCGTAATAATATGAAAACGCATGTGAAATGTCACTTTGGACTGAAACCTCATGTTTGTCACATATGCGGGTCTAGATTCACGAGAGCCTCCACTTTACGGAGGCATATAGAAAAGCATCAAGCTCAGGGAGATTCCAGCAATTTCTGCTTCGGCTCAAGTCCAGTGGAAAGCCAAGCTTCAGTATCAGTTTCTACCTCAAATATTGCCTCAATTCGTACCTCTGCAATAAGTCCAATTAACACGCACATTAAACATCCTGGTTCTTTGTGGATACCACCTGAACGGGCTCGCTCTGAACCATCTGAAAGTTTCGAGCCTCTGCCAGCCTTTTCAACCTTCCAAAGCCTGGCCCCTTCTAACTCTACCTATCGAATGACTCCCACTTCATTGATAGCCTTGCCCCAACTTGCCCTCAACCCTGAGTCTCCACCCCAAACCCAGGCCCTTAACCTCTCAGTGACTCCTGTACGGAAAGACAACCTTGTTGATTTGAAAGACTGGTTACCCGTGGGAAAGGACAACGGGGATATCAGTGAGGATTACGATATAGGAAACAACAACAACAACATATCAAAGCTGAGTTGTCTGGAGAAGGAGACGACGAGTATACGGGTAAAGATATCGACCGATGATGTTGGGATTCAGGTTAATTCTTGTGGGTGTAGCCTGCTCTCTCTTGACTCTGAGGGCAAACAAGAGACAGGATCTAATGTCGACAGTGAGTCCGGAAGTGTAGAAACACTCACAAGGTTACCAAAGATATTTTGTGACGGGCCCCCGGATCAAGATGATTTTAACAGTGAAAGGGCTCGCACGCTTCTCACTCTGGTTCAGACCGGTCAGCTCTTCTGTTGTGAGTTCTGTGAGTGTTATTACAAAGATTACGCCATGCTGCGTATCCACAAAAAACTCCACACTCTAGGAGGAGCACGACAGCCATATGTTTGCTCTGTTTGTGGCGAAGACTGTCACGATAAGGTGTACTTCACACTTCATATGTACGAACATCTCAAGTGAAAATTAAAGGGATAGGGCTAAATCCTGAACTGTTAATCCAGCTGTGTTTTTTTTCTGGAAAGGAAGGACATTGTTGTTGTTATATAAGTATTATCCTGACCTTCACCAGTTGTGAATAACAAGAATTTTCAAACAGCATATCTAAACTTACTCTAAATGTTAACACCTTGTACGTCTGTCCGCTGGTTATAGACGATATATTGTTTTAGTCATATATATAAATATAAATATATATATATATATATATACGCTTGTGTTACTCTAGACATAAATCCATTCTTAACATATATATTTGTATATATATGATCATTTTAATATTGTTTAATCTTGTAGGTGTTATTGATGTTTTTGTCTAGAATAGACATTCCTTCTCAGAACAGACATGTTTCTAATTTTAATGCCGGATGTTTAAGCAACCGTTTTCTTAAATTCTACCTTACTTTCTTTCAGTTTTAATTTTTAAAACTATGCTCAGATATCTTTAAACGAAAAGTTTGTTATTTTTAAATCCGAAAAACAACAGCATCTATTTAAACCTTAACTGATCCAAGTATTTTTTAATAGAAATATTGTTTTAACTTTTTGAATTTAGACAATGCAACAACAACATTTCTAAGTTCTCATTCTTTTTTTCTTATTTCGGGATTGAAAAAGAATTGCCTGTTATGCTCATCCCTTCCTAAAAAGTATTTGAGTTAAAAAAGAATAATTTAAGGAAAACAAGGCTTAATATCGGATTTCATAAGAAACTACTTACTAGTTAAGAATATCTACGTTTAGATATTTGCTTTAAGATACATTTAACAGTTTTGTTTTCAGGTTAAAATATTTATGATTTGTATTGAAATTCCGAAGAAGAAAAAAATTGCTAGATTTTGCTTATTGCGAAATGTTACTTGTTAAAACGTGTATAAATACTTTAGAAAAAGTGATAAAAAAATATGTAAAAGATTTCAGAGGAAGAGAGAATTTTTGTGCCAGAAATTGCGGAAAGAGATATTATTTTAATTATCTTTTTTCATTTTATTTTCGTGTTTATTATCTTAGATACCGGTATATGAATTTATATAAGTATAAATATATCTACTATTTGTTGATATCTGTTATCTCCATATTCTTGTAAGCCATAGAAATTGTTGATAGTCTCATTATGTAGACAAACACTGTTATAAATATGTTATCATAACTATATATATATTGATAGATATTCTAAAATTGTTGACTACAATGACGTGGTTTATTATGTTATAATGGATATATACCTCGAGAGTTGTCCCCCTTGGACAAAAGTTGCAAGAAAGCCTCAGTTACCTCCCCTTAAGTGTTCAAGCCATTATTTTGAATATTTAAAAAAAAAATAACTTTTTTTCTTCTGATTTCAATGATGAAAATCTGTTATCCCTTTGCCTTAGATTGTTATAAAGTAACTAGTATTTCAATTTTTTGTTTTAGTATTTCTCAAAGAATTTCAATGTGTACCCTATCCAACATTACCGGTAATATTTGGGCAAACCTGCTCTATTGAAAAAAAGAAAAGCACAAATTAATGAAATTTACACTGTTCATCTGGGAATCTTGCTAGTTCAGAAGTTTAAAATTTGCCTCATGTTTGTATTACTGGTTATTTGTGGATACCTGAGTCTGAGGGCACAGGTTCTATTCCGCTTCAGGTTATGACCAGGCTTTATGCACACTAAATACTTGCCTTTGAAACTACCTTCTGATAATCTACAATGTAATAACTAAGGAATTCATAGGAATTCTTTGTGGTTTTCATTGATTGAAGAGCTCACATGAAAAGAGGAATAACTCTGTCAGAGTAGCTTTCACCGTCAATGTTATTATTATTTTTTATTTAATGGCTCGTTTTTGTAATCTCGGTGACTGATTATTTACCTCTTTTACTTTCTCAATTGTATTTAGAGAAGTTTTCTCTCCATTTTTGTTTGTTTGTTTTCAGTGTTAATTTTATGTTTCTTGTTCATGAAGGAGAATGGTCCACTTAGTTTTAAACTAAAATAGCCAACAACTGTTGTACGTTGAGTTTAAGAAATAGGTGACACATTTTTTTCTGTTGAATTTTTAGTTTGACAGTTTTTGTAATTATCAGAAACCTCAGAAGACCAAAAAACATGATAATTTCATATAAAGTTAGTATTTCTTAATAAGGATTTGACAAGAATCAAGTATTTCAGTTGTTTAACTTTCCAATTTATGGTGTGTAACAGAAAAATGGAACACCAATGACATCTTCTCTAACCAAGAGCTTTATTCCCAGGTACTGTACATTACGCCGAGAACCTATAACCGGAATGTACAACTACGCAATTGATTGGCTACCTCGGAACTAGCATGCATCAATCAGATAGCGCGTTAGGGAATATTCAGCTAGTCTTAATGGGTAAATGTTAATTATGAAATTTGTGCGTGCGGCTTCTTGTAATGTTTTGACCAAAAATGGTAGCGTGTTAAATTTTTTTCGGACAGTCATGGATCTGTGTTGGTTATCTGCCAATATTAAAACACTGAATACCTCCTAAATTTATTGCGAGATTATCAAGTCTTGTAGTTTGGGTGCCATTACATTGAAGCGCATGTCTGGTAGGTTGAATGCAATTTTAACAGGAGAAGTTAACTCAAATGTTGATCATTTTATTCAACAGAGGGCAGCACTGAACATTCTGGTTATAGATTATTAGTCCACCAAGGGTTGTAATGTAGAGTACCTCAGAACAAAAACTCTTGGTTAGCAAAGGTGGGAAAATGCTAGGGAGTAAAATTTTCAATGCCACAGAATATTGCAAAAAAATTCTGTCATGTTTTTCAGTGCAAGGAGACATATATATGTAATGTAAATTTTGTTAAGAAAAAGCAATTTCTATTTTGGAATTCAAACCAACATCAACATCTTTATTTATATTATTTTTGTTTTGCCTCTAGCAAAAGCAGCAAGGCTTTAAGTTACCATGATTATAAGAGTTCTTGTTTTTGCTGATTTCATGTTAGGTATTGAGGACTTCCATACTTCTGTTGCATGACCTCAATCTTTGCATTTTCAACCAAATTAAGAATTGTTAACTAGCTCTTAAATTACTTAACAGTGGATATTTTGCTTTTCTGGAGTTTATAGATTTGGCAGAGTGTAGACACTTTTTAAATGTAGATAACCTTTTGGCAATTTTTCACAAAGAGAGGAATTATTTTTTATAATGTTTTTGTTGACGGCAATGGCACAACTCGTCTGGTATGACTTTAACGTATTGGATAGTCATTTCTGATGATGGATATTAGATCTGTTAATCATGGGTTTTCAGCTCTCAACTGATTCAACTTTAACTGGAATATTGAATAGGATCCTAACCAATGCAATGTAGGACCAGCAGATTGATTTGCTTTCAGCTACACACAAAAATAAAGGGGAAAGGAAAACTGGAATAACATGGTCAAAAATCAAATGAGATTTTGCGAGTGATTGATGGGAGCCTCTTGTGCCCTGGTGTGATGT
>JAVFBZ010150246.1:0-19416 GCA_032466195.1 Katharina tunicata
TAAAAGGTCGGTTCTAAAACGTGGGACAGCCAGCGTGTCTGTATGTTTTGATCTAAGGTTACGAAGGGGCTCATATCTATTAAAGAAACTGGACATATAAACAGGACACAGGTTATTAAGACATTTATATACCCCTAAAACAGTGACATATTTTAATCTAAAATTTAACGGATAAAAACAAAGACTCTCATATACAAATTCCGAGCTAACGGATGTGTCACAGTCTAAAATAAGCCTCATCGCTCGCTTTTGAACAATTTCCAGTCGTTTTAGCTGACCTAACGACTTAGATTCCCATATACATAAACAATAATCAAGATGAGGTAGGATAAAAGAATTATAAAATTGAAGTCTAGCTTTAACGTTACCCAGTATTGTTTAAACTTATAAAAAGCTGTAAAAATCCTTGTATGTACCACTCTGTTGAAGGTTATTTGGTAAGCAACGTAAGTAAATAAAATATTTGCCCAGCAGAACAGAATTAGTTATTGTTTGTGAAAATGATAGTGACCCTGTATGGCTAAAAACAGTCATTCATATATTTTACTTTAATTTTTAGGCGTTGGAGGAACACAATCTACACATTTGGTTTTGTTCTGCATGTCCAAGGTCGGGTTCAGGCCTTTAGGTAGGGCCTGTGTGTGTTTAAACTCATGCAGTATGTGCAATAAAATCTGCTATGCCCGACATCAATCCGACTGTACGATTATAAACGACATTTATCCGATGAAATAACATACGTCTGAGCTATATATGTCGGCAAAAGATCGCTATTTTTGCCGACGGTAGCCGACCATAAACCAACGTCTGCCTGACACTTTGTGCTGGCTGAATCCTCTTGCTGTTCAGATGATGGTTTGCACTGCCTTTGAAGTCTTTTTCTCCCACAAACGTCTTGTGAAGACTTTAACTTCAAATTCACATTTGCTGATTAAAATCAAACTTAATTATAAATTATTGCTTCCTCCCGATAGATGGGTAGCTACCTTTGCTATATGACGATGGAGGGCATTTTGTTGTACAGAATTCTACCAAAGCTTGAACAGCACTATACGGCTTTACATTTTGCCAGGAATCTGATTGTTGTTGACATCAAATAAATCGAAGGGCTTATTAATGGATTTGTAATCACTCGGGTTCAGTGGTGCAGCATACAATTACATCATCATGTTACTTAGCACAGATGATGAGTGCCTACCAGATCACTATTTCGTACTGTTTATATTTTCTGTTGTGCATTCATAGTGCTTTCCACTTTGTTAAGTAAGCACTGTGTTGCCTTGGGTTACCTATTTTGTACTAAATCTAAAGTTGAACTATCACCATACCAGTGGTCAATAAATCACCTTCAGGAAAATTTGTCTTTTTGTTTTTAAATCGTGCGCTCTTGTAACATTTGGTGTCAGAAGTGGGATCTGGAGAAAGTATGGTGATAGAGTTTTAAAATAAATGATTGTGTCTGGATGAAAACATTGTTTTTGTGTGTGAGTGAAAACAGTGGTCGGATTTGGGGACTATGGCGACCAGCGGAGATCTTAGACTGAAGATGGCGAAAAAGCAATCCTTCACGTTTCCATCCAGAATCGCCCTTCCTCTACCCATGTATTCAGAAAAAGAAGATCCCAGGTCTTGGATTGGACGTACAGAACAAACTATCTGTTTATTACACTTATTTAGGTCTGAGGCTGTGTTGTTTCTCAGAGACTATCTCCATGAGACAGCTGAAGAGGAAGTATGTCACCAGGCACCGACGGAACCGCAAGGCCTGTGTAAAATATTAAAACGTGTGCTCGGATTACGCTCTATGTTAAACCAAAGTACTGCGAAACTTTACCCATCGTATTCAGTCCAATGTTGAAACTTCTATAGAATATTATCATGCCCTCATAAGGGTTTTAGAGAAAGCAAATCTATTTATGTTGAAAAAGATGGATTTAAGCCATTTTCTCTTCGGAAAGTTTTAAATAGACGTATTAGGGACTGTCCTAATGTAACATTTAAATAACTCCCAATGAGAGTATGGATAGTGCAGTTCATCGGGTAAAGGAAATAGAAGTTGATTATTACCCTCAAAAAGTAGAAAACCGTGAAAACGAGACCCCAGCTTTGGCTCTGGAGCTTATAAATATTACTAAACAATTAGTGGCCCAACAACCACAGGTTATTCTAAATTTTGCAATGGTCCCTCCAGCCCGATTGCCTCAATTTCCTCAACATAAAACTAGTATTAAAGGTTTCTAATATGGTAAACTTGGTCCTGTCAAAAAACATTGTTACAAACGTATTCGTGACCAAGGTGAATCATGTAATGAAGCCTCTTCTGATCGTATAAATAGTGGTACTGCGCCAGCACCTGTTATCTTAGTGAAACTAAAATTTCCGGTATTGATATGCTATCTTTAATTGATACAGGTTCCCAAGTGAGTACAATCACAGAACATTTTTATCGTCAGCATTTGGCAGATAAACCATTATCTCAAAAAACAAACCATGACAATTATTGCTGCCAATGGTTTAGAATTACCCTATATTGATTTTATAACTGCAACACGCATTTGTTATGGGTACTGAAGTTGAAGATGCTGGATTTTTTAGTTCTCATGGTTTGATAGGCATGAATATCCTTACTTTTTTGCCGGAATTTAAATGATTATAAAGTTCAATTAGTGTAGTTAGGGAGCCTCAAGAAAATCATCTAAATTTGCTAGGATTTGTGGAAATTTTCCAGTGTGTATTCCTGCTATGTGTGTGTGTCAGGTAAAATGTGCAGCTGTTTCTAGTTCAGCAGCTGAACTGGTAGAACCATTAAAGAACCATCCTCATCCATATTTAGTTGATGCTCCTACAGTTTCTAAAGGTTTAGTGGAGACTGTTTATTTTTCACAACAGGATGTGTGGCTACAAGCGAGAACTAGACTGGGATTAATACATGATTTTAATGTAGTCGAGAGCATGACTACTACTGTGAGGGTAAATTAACTACAGGTTGGTCAGGAAAATGTTGACACAGAACTGCTAGATATTTCAGGTTTTAATGGCACATCTTAACAGTATGATAGAGCTTAAAATCTTCTTAAAGAATACAATGACCTATTTTCTCCAGGTTTAGGAAGAACCCAAACAATCAAACATCACATTCCAAATATATATGATATACCAGTAGAACTTCCTTGTCGCCGACTGCCTCCTATGCAGATAGCTGCTGTTAAAGATCGCCTTCAATATTTCTTAAAAAAAGGGGTGATTAGGCATAGGGCTTCAAGCTACGGGGCATCTCCAGTCTTAATACAGAAAAAAAGGGTGAAATGAGAATGTATATAGACTATCGTCCCATCAATTCAAAGACTTGTACGGATGTTTATCCATTGCTTCGTATTGAGGAATCACTAGCTTTAATGTCAGGAGCAAAACAGTTTTCTACTATTGACCTAAAGTCAGATTAAATCAAGATAGATGTGGAAGAGC
Organism: Katharina tunicata; assembly: GCA_032466195.1. NCBI lineage: Eukaryota > Metazoa > Mollusca > Polyplacophora > Chitonida > Mopaliidae > Katharina > Katharina tunicata. Next base: position 3,466 of record JAVFBZ010150246.1, read on the forward strand.
GAGATAAACCTAAGACCGCTTTCAAAACCCCATTTGGTCTTGATGAATACAACAGGATTAACCAATGCGCCGGTCACGCTCAAAGACTAATGACACATATTTTCAGAGAGGATCTGATGAAAATAAAGTTTGTTTATTTGGATTACATTGGAGTTTGGGCTACGATTACAGATGAACAAACTAATAGACTTGAAACGGTATTCAGTCAAGTTTGGCAGTATGGGCTAAAAATCGAACCTTCAACCTGTAAGCTTTTCCGAGAGGAAGTTCCATTTCTTGGGCACGTGATTTCTGCAGATGGAGTATTAACAGATCCCGAAAAGACTTGCGCTCTATACATAATTGGCCAGTTCCTCAAACACTTTATCAACTTAGGTCATTTCTAGGATTTACTTCTTACTACAGAAGGTTTGTGAAAGACTTTACATCCGTTCACAGGAATTTGTATCAATTAGAGTAATTAACAGCTGATTAACCGTGGATTACAACGTACGTTGTACTTCTTTAACTATAATAAAGGGAAGGAAGGAAACATACTTCCCAAGAAGCAGCCAATAGTCCAAAAATAAAACCTTTGTTTGGTCTTTGGTTGGACGATACTACATTCCCTACCTTTTTAATGTCTCCTCCTTACGTAACAGCAGTAATATTTCCAATATTCACAGCAGTTCTGCCACAATCGGTGGAAAAACGAAGAACAGGGGGTTTGACAGATTTTTTTTACCACGGCCATTTTGAATAGCTATGACAGATATCCCAGAAGCCACTGGAAGCTTGTCCTAGTTTCCCAAATATGGAACTCGTCTTTTACGCCAGACTTCCATATTTGGGAAACTAGGTCAAGCGCAGTGGCTTCTGGGATATCTGTCATAGCTATTCAAAATGGCCGTGGTAACAAAAATCTCTGAGGGTAATGGCGTGACAGAAAGGTTTAACCAGACGTTGCATAATTTACTTAGGACTTTACCGATCAACCAGAAGCGCCGATGGTTACAGTGTCTTGGAGAACTGTGCAATGCTTATAATGCTACTCCCCACAGAACCACAGGCTACTAACCATTTCACCTATTGTTCGATAGTAATGCTATTTTACCGGTGGATCGTCTTCTACCTACTGAACGTAACGAAGAGGATGATGAATCGCAGGATATCTACGGGGAATGGGTCAGTCAACATCAAGCGAAACTATGGCAAGCTCGACAGCAAGTGCAGCAACAGCTTGAAGCGATTTCTGCGTCACGAAGACGGTGTCATGATGCTTTAGTGAAAGACAAACCCTTCGATATTGGAACACAAGTTCATCGCCCAAGCCAGAACATGTTAACATGAATATTGACAATGCTGTAGCACCACCATGTCGAACTATTTAAAATATTGACGACACTTCTGCTGTGTCTTGCTATCCCAAACGAGCTCCTGCAGGAATGCTTAGAAATCCTCAAAAATGACGAAAATCTGCTTTACGTCTTTAAGTAACACCATACTGTGATTTGCAGTTAAAGTTTTAGATTGCATACACAGGATGTGGGTGTATGTGAGCCTGTAGAACTCATTGTGTATTATTTTTTAATCTAGAGTTATCACCCTTTTAACTTACTCTTTTGTCGAAGCTTCCTCGTGGGTTGGAACAGACCTTCTATTTTTTTTACCGTTACATTTTGCCAGGAATCTGATTGTTGTCTACATCAAATAAATCAAAGGGCTTAATAATGGATTTTTGATCACTCGGGTTCAGTGGTGCAGCATACAACTACATCATCATGTTAATTTAGTACAGATGATGAGTGCCTACCCAATCACTGTTTTTATTTTTATTTTTTGTTGAGCATTTATATACGCTCTTGCGCTGCGGCTATTGATATATGCATCTTCTACTAAAGACCAGTAAACCCGCTGCTAAAACGAGGCCGATTTCCCCGGGGTGGCCACCAGAGAGCACTATTCCAGACTGTGCAATCAAATACCTGTATTCGCCGTTTCCACCAAACAACCTTTATATTAACACTGATTGGTTCCCGAGAAATTACGTCACGGCTCTAAATTTGGAGAAAGTGGCTGGGCAAATGGAAGGCGCGCATGTGTCACTGGACGAAAAAATTTGAACTGTTTTTGGACTTGTGGAGTTGCAATCTTCTCAAAATCAAGTTTTATACCAAATATATTTGGTACAAAGTACAAACTAGCTTATCAACGCAGACTAGACTTTTGGGAAAAAAGGAGACATCGTTATTAGTACGTCCTTTAGTCTGGTCCGCTACTTGCATGATGATGTGTCAAGTTGCTGTCACATCTTGTTCATGCTCTGATGTACCGACGTTACTACAAATCAACGGTTATTAGCCCCGCCCCTTACAAGATTTAAAATGCTGACTCGTTACATATAAGGTCATCCATCGCGATGGGATCAAAAGCTTTGACACACGATTATGAGGGAAAATGACCAGCCCTAGCTTGAATTTGAATTATAGCAGAATTTTATCTGCATGGCTCGTACAAGACTTGTAGGCTACCCATTGGACCTTTTTTTTTATTATTAACATAACTGTTTTAATCTATGAAGACACTTCAAAAACTGTTTTGCGTGCAGATTTGTTATAATTAAAACCCTAATTTTGTGTGTGTTTATATGCGACTCTTTATACAGAGGACCGCATAATTTACAGCAATTTACTGAATAACTATACATACACTGGTGCTTCTTTATTGTCAAGCAAGTTATATAGGGCCCTACACCGTCTAAGCTTTTAATCAAATGAATATCAAGCGTGTATTTTGCGCGATTATTTTTTAGACTTGACCCCTGGCCTTGGATACAACGTAAAAAAATGGAAGCCATACAAGCAACTGTAAAACGCAATGTGATTGGCCCATGGCATCCGCGGGTAAATCGGCCTTGTTTTAGCAGCGGCTGTACTGGACTGTAGTGAATGTTATGTATCAATAGCCGCTGCGTAGCATTCATAGTGCTTTCCACTGTTTGCTAAGTAAGCAGTGTGTTGCATTGGGTTTCCTATTATGAACTAAATCCAAAGTTGGACTATCACCATGCCAGTGAGCAATAAATAACCTTCAGGAAAATCTGTCTTATTGTTTTTGAATCGTGCGCTCCGGTAACATTTAAACGTTTGATGATATTCTGTTTGGGTCAACAAAACGCATTTCACCATATTCTATTCACATATAGCCTCATTCTAAAATAGAGAATCAAACCATTCTCCCCTAAATACTGTCGAGTCTGAGGCTCTCAATTATTGACTGGCCATCTTGTTGTTCACATAGAAAGAGTTATCCCTCTTGGTTGTTTGTGGCGAGTAAGTTTATATGTGGTTAGATGATACTGCTTCACGATTTTATATATACATTTTCTGCCTTTTACAGACGTCAAATTGAATCGGCCCTATGACAACTTATTTTCTCTGTTTGATTTTAAATAAGTTGGTAGTAAAATTTAGACGATTCAGTCGCCAGCGCACTTTTTTTGCGGGAACATTACGACAACAACAAGGATGTCATTACATTAGTGCTGGTATTCTTCCAATCGGCAAAACCTCACACGATTTTTCGTTATAAATTTCGGCCGTGATAGGTGTATGAATATGCGTCAAAATCATACATTTTGATCACCGGAAGCATATTTACCCTCGTATGAACAATGAACATATTTCATATGACTTTAGATGCACAATATTTAGTTTAGGAGTAACTTATGTTCTGAAAGTAAAACAAATGGAAACTGTGGAATCTACATTGGCATTTTGACCCACAGGTTGTGAAAAAGTTCCGGACATAAGGGCGATGATCGTATCATGTCCGAGATGATGTGCGCAATACATTCGATGGCTTCCGAGTGGGCATTGTTCTCAATACATGGAGAAAGGTACGAGCCGTTTTAGTATTGGGGTGCATTCTCGTTCAACATCGCCTATCTCCGATACCTTCCACCCCCTCCCATTATCGGCTTTTGTGTAGATTAATTGTAACAGAGGGAACTTTATGTTCTCTAAAACTTTCTTAATTGTGTTTGCCTGAACGTGTGACCCTTGGTGACATGGCCGTTTTTATGTTTCTTTATCCAGTCACCATTCCTTAAGATAGTGTACATATAATAAAAGAGAGTCTACACCCTCAATCCCGAACTCTTTGTGTTCATTGTTTTAAAGTTCGTCAGGTTAACTCGAACCATATGTCCATGGACCTGTTTCGTAATGACAGGCCATTTGCTTTAGCCCAATTGCGGTATATTTACCGCTGCAGGCAATACTTGTATCGCATGTAGATAAACGTATCTAATAGGACATCAATAAATGTCGACATAAAAATAGAATATTTAGCATAACATTAGGTCGAAATGACCAATGCAACAAGGGAATCAAGTCACGTGAAAGAGTTTAAATTTATTCATAGTCGATTAATCAGGCCAAGCGTCAGCAGCCTCGCTATGACGTTCACAGCTATATTAAAAATGTCTAGACATTACATACATGGAGCGTTACCGAAATGAATCAATGGACCGTTTTATACAAATGTATGCGTATTGGAGTGCTCTGTTAGTACGACGCTAGAGACCAATCACGTGATTGTTACTCGTTCTTAGATTTTGTTGTGCCCGGCGTTTACCAGTCCAATGAAACTTGACACAAAGCAGGATGCTTGGTCGGTTATACAGAAAGGGGAGAAAAGCCTGTCCCACTATTTCCCCATAAATTTTATAAAAAAAAATATTGATCTCTAAAAAATGATCGCAGGCTCAGCAGTAGCCTTTAGATAGTTATTTCATAAAAATCGTTAATTAGGGGTTAACACAAATTATATTAACTTGCTTTATGGGCATTTAGAAGTTGATGTACTGATAAATAATAAGACAAAACTATATGGATTCCAACTTCTTCATTTATAGACGCAACGTTTCAAGGTCTATTATGACATCGTTCCCAAGCATGTGGAAATCTTGAGGAGGATGTCAAAATAGACATTGAAACGTTGCGTTTATGAATGAAGAAGTTGGAATCCATAAAGTTTTGTCTAATTATTTACAAATTATATATTGTTTATATTTACGTTTTTATGTCAACGTTTGCAATTTTTGGGTGTGTCCCATGTATACATTGATTCGAATGAATTGCGAATTATTTAATTTAAATAAGGGTAAACCAAACACTTTCTGCCAAAAAGAGTAAAAATATAAAGGAATGTACTTATACCAAAAAGTAAAATAAAAAGGAATTGGATTCGTTTTAGAACGGTTTTGTGGTGTTGACAAGATTTGTAATTGTCATAATCTGTCTCCCACAATTGCCCTGCAACATTCAGCAGCCTCTAGTAAGTCGAGATGGAGAAAACCAGAGTGACAACAGTACACAATCAACATCCAATATAGTGAATCAACCAACTGATGATCCATCTGTTCATGTTCATCCAGATAATCTGTCTACAGAGCTTGTAGTGGGCTGGTGTGTTGTTGGATATGATGATGTGCCTTATATCCTGGAATCATCCGCGACATAGATGACGTGAAGATATATGTGTCAGTTATGCACAAAGTGGGAACGTACCGTTGCTTTTGGCCGACCATACTGGTGCACAATGTTCTGTGGTATCCAGCACCCTGGTTCCACCTACCGAACCAGTTACTGGCCGGCACCAATAGATAAAGCCCCAAATTTGGACGGCTATAGTTAAATATATGAAACTTTGAGGACATTCATTATTATTGGCAGTTATGGTAAGCCAAATTTATATCACGCGAAAATAATATTGATTTCAATTCATGTTATTTAATTTAGTAAATTTAATTTTAATTCATATATAGGCAAGCTAAATGTCGTAGAACCCTATCCGTGACATCCCTCATGTTATTATTAATGACATGGACTACTACTTACAGCTGTGGTACGTATAGTTACCCATACAAAGCCATTTCCTCCATTACCACCACACCATCACATGCATGCAGGCTGTTCCAAGGTCTTCAATCGCTTCCTGGAAATATGGTCCCGATTTACCGTATTTTCCCAAGAAAACAAACCCATCACTGATTTGTATAAGTCGATCTTTTTGTGACGTGACTGTATTACAAAGATTAACTATGACTTTGAAATTGCGCCAAGTCTGTATTCTATAAGTTTTGTAGACTTAAAAAATCAGCTGTGGATTGACTGGTTGTATTAGCGCGGAATGGACTTTGTGTCCTATAGGATCCGTTTATCTACCTGCGATACAAATATTGCCTGCAGCGGTAAATATACCGCTAATGGCCTAAAAAGTGGCCTGTCATTACACTAAAGCCAATAACCGGAGGTGACGGACGGTACCGGAGAAAGGCGAAGTTGTACTAGAATGTAATCGATCTATGAAGAAATTCTTTCACGTGACTTGATTCTCTTTCATTCGTCATTTCGACCTTATGTAATGTTATGCTAAATAGTTATATTTTATTTCTTGTTAAATCTATAATGCGACCCTCATTAAAGATTTTGTATCCTTTATTTTAATTTTAATACGGTATATCGCACATTCACGAGGTTGACATTTTCTGAAAGCTTATACTTTGGGCCATACTATAGAAAATATAGAAAACCTGGTTTAATTCGTTTCAGTCGATTTTTGACCGAAATTCTGCGGTATAGTAGGGGCCTACCTTTACACTTATCAGTATATCTATGTTTATTATCCCCTTGCGCAATGTTGAATAGGGGTAAAGCATTGTGTTTGTACGTCCTTGTTATCAATCAAGCCTAGAGCTAGGCTTACAGCGCTGGCCCTGCTACCCAGAGATCTGAGTTCCAATCCCGGTGGAAGCAAGCACAATTTTCTTTCTTTACATTTATACAAAAATATACAATAAAACAATTAAGGTAGGGCCTACACAATTCTGAAAATATTGATTTCATCATAGGCCTACTTGTACAACTCGCAGACCTTTCAACTCCTATGTGAGGAGGGAAAACCAATACAGGGTAGGGTGGGTGCGAAAATTGACATTCAACTGAACTGAATACTGTACACTGGTCACAACAAATCCAAAATTGACCAAACCAAGCCAACCAGCTTTGTATATATGATTAAATCGGCAACAAGCCTTCCCCACCCCTCCGTAATCGGAGAGAAGTTCCTGCGAAATACAAAGGCAGAGCCCCTACGTGTTTTTGTTAGGCTTTACATCCGGGAGGGGTGACTAAGGTGCGCGTCACTACAATCTATATGTCAGTCACTCAGCAATTTATAGAAGAATCTATTCTACGTCCAACGTCCAGATATAGTTTTCTTAGAACGCGAACTATAGAAACTCTCGCGAGAATACGATTGATACGTCAGTTGACGTTGTTTTTTTAAAAAGACGCTCTGCAGGGATCATAGGTCGCATCGGGTCCACGGGTTGGAGACCAGTAAACAAAATCACCTGTTATTTACATCTGTTACTGGTCCGTCTGATCAGTGATTTTTCAGACTGGTCACACTGATAAATTAGGTTTGGTAGGGACGGTAGTATATTTTGTGCAAACAGTAAATGTCACAGACGACTGCTGGTCTTCGAGTCCAGTGTATTCGATCCCTGCAGGCTTGCGACACTCTTAATTATCTATGACAAATTCATGTCAATTTTTTATCCAGTTTTAAAATGGGAGTACAGGAATTTATTCATCCAGATGTGAAGCTTAAACTAAGTGTTCCTTTGGTCTTATCTCTTTTTTTTGGTAAGTACCAGTACCGACAAGACAAGTTATCTTGTGAAACAACAACAACAACAACACTATATAATATTGAGTAAAATGTTATGTTTAAAGGTAGAACAAGCCTAGACATAAAGACAATAATTTATCTATATCTTTCGTATTCCATTTTATTATGGGAGGACACAGACCGTGTTATCCAGATGTGAAATTAAGTCCCTATGAAAATGTAAGCTTACTTATTTTTTTTTAAATGTGGTAAGTTCTGAAACAACAACAACACTGCATAATGATTATGATTACACTGCAATGGAATCCTTTATCTGTACACTGTACCTGGCCTAGTTTGATTATGTAGGTAAGAGTGCAAAGCAAATACGTGCCTTCAAACAATTTCTTCCTGGTGCAGAGTGAAGGGGTCAGGTTGTGAAATATATTCTAATAAATTATCAGATAATTTATAATTGTACTTGACTTACTGTACAGCGTCATATAGCTCCACTATTCAAATCCTAGTCTAAAACACACAACTAAGAGATTTCTTTGCCTTGCCTAATCAGGTTTTGAGAACAATAGTTTGTGCAAGCTTGTACCCTATGTACATGTAGCTATGCTATTGTTAACATTGATCAGAAACAATTTGGTTTAATGTGAATGAATAGGTTCAATCTCACCTGTGGAACTTAGGTATACAAGGGAAGCTTTCCGGTGGCTGCAGAGTTTGCAGGGTGGTTTTTAAGAGGTTTTTCCCGGTTTTCCACTGTACACAGGCAACACAAATAAATTATTAATAATAAGTTGTCATATAGGTGAAATACTCTTGAGTACGATGTAAAACACCAATCAAACAAACAAAATTAATGTGAATGAACAAGCTCAGTCTAGTCTCTCCAAGCTTAAAAAGAGGTACTTAACTCTCTGTGATGTACACATAGTTTGTTAGCCATAAATTCTATGTATTTTGTTTGATTTTAACATCAGTCATCAGTCAATAGATCAATAGTAATTGCAGAATGTTTAAAAAGTTGAGGCTAGTATTTTGCATGAAACCAGTAAACCAATTATAGTTTTTTGGATCTGGGAAGCGTATCCAGGCTTCCAGCTTCCACTTGCCAACAGGCTTTTCAGACCACCAATTGATATGGGGCATTTACTTAGGCATAGAAAGGTGTACTAAACTGATGCATATTATTCTGAGCGATAAAATTTGGTGATTTGAAAAACGGTGAACAATTATGATCAGTGATCCGGATCAGTTAAGTTCACCTTTGTTTGTCTATTTTCTCGCAAAAATAAATGTAATCCAAATAAGAGCCATCTCAGATCCACCAATTTATCCTGCTGTTGGTTGGGCAGAAGCCTTCTGTACCTGGGTACTCTCAGAGCTAAAGAATACACGAAGCCGAGTTTGTTTGGTGTCCTGGTTTTTGTCCTAAAACTGTATTCTGGCATGTCTGGTGTCTTCTATCATTCTATGTTGCTGCTGTCGTCGCTAATGTTTCCTTCACATTGTCATTCAAGTGAAATAACCTTTAGTAAGACATAAAACACCAATCAATCAATGGATTTTTGTTTGTATAGCCATAGCTTATGTTTCCAACAGAACAAGACATAACAAATTTATCATTCATTGCTCAATCTTTAGTAATTAAATCATGTTTCACTGACATTTGTTGACTTTGTTGACAAGTTAAGTGAAGAATATAAATTAAGTACTGAAATAAAATGAAAAAAGTATGACTGTCCTGTTAAATCTTTATTTATTTTATCCTTTCTCTTAGGTCTTATTAAAGCTTCAAATGTTGAGAGCATGTCCAGTACTTATGGGGCATTAGAGGTTGTAGACTATAAACAGTACAGTAGTTTGCAGATGCTGAGATTTTATATACCACCAGAAACCACAAAAGTGTTCTGGCGATTTCGATCCTTTCCAAATGTTCCTGAATGTGCAGGCAAAGCTGTCGCTGTGTAAGTATGCTGCAGTTTACCAACATAAAAAAAGCACACAAAGAAAACAACAATTATCCAAATCAGGGCACACAGTGTGGGGGGAAATTAGTAATATGGGAATGAACCATCCAAAGCAGAACTCATGGATGGGAAAAAATGGGAATGAACCATCAAAAGCCACAGACCATATGGGGGCTACATGTACCGTAATTGGGAATCACCCACCCAACGGCAACATGTCCAAAGCAGAACACATGAGAGGAAAAAATGGGGAATATGGGAATGATCCACGCAAAGCAGGTCACACGAAAAGAAAAATAAGCTACATGTATATTGGAATGTACTATCCAAAGAATGGCACTTGAAGGGGAAAGACAATGGAGAATGTGGGGAAAAGTACAAAAAGTATGTGGAAATTGTAGGGAAAATTAAGATGTTCAAAGGGAATCTAGGATACTCTTGCCACATATGTCACATAAGGGAAAACTTCTTTCAAGGCATATTAGTTTACTCATTCTGCTTTTATGGTTTTAAACACTTAAGTATGAATTAGATATACATTTCTTGCATTAAACATTTTACTTACTAACTTACTCAGACTGACTTTTTGTTTTTTTTCAGTCACATTCAGGCGGGTAGTTTTCCTCTAGTCACCCCGAATGGTGAGATGTTTCCTGAGAAGTTTTATGTGAACCGTACCGATGAGTACATGTTAACAGTGCCATGTCAGAATCACTCTGATATCCTCACAGTTCATCAGCCGATATCAGGAGAGTGGTATGCTGCTGCCTACACCACCTCCACAACTGAAAAGATTCTACAAAAGGTAATCCCAAGCTACATATAGTTTATACAGGATTTCTCTCTGGCTTTCCACCAAACACAGATTTTACATCATCATCATCATCATCGGATATTCAAACAATTAACTAAGAAATGCAATGAAAATAGTTTTATCTATTGTTGTTGTTTTTTTTCGACTATTATCCTCGTTTAATAAAGTTTATTATTATTATTGGTATTATTATCACACAAGTGAATTATCCTTAAGTAACCACCATGCAAATATATAAATTTACAAACGGAAAATTGCAAGTTTCGGTATAAATCATTCAGAAATGTATCTGGTAAAGAGTGAGGATGTTCAAACAATTTACTAAGCAATGCAGCCCAGGCTGGCTGAAAATAGTTTAATCATTTTTTTTTTTGTTGTGAACATAGCTTATGATGAGTTAAAGGTTTATCGAGATTTATAACTCGACAAGCTCTAGATGTGTTTTATAAAGTCAAAATATTGTTTGAGAATGGGCTTTATGGTTGTCTTTGTTTTCTTGTGCACCAGGGGATAGCTAAGGATTGTAAGTATTTCCTAGAACCTACCATGTCTCTGGATGTGCTAAAAGAAGTGACTTCAGTAGACAGCAGGAATGGGTTGGTTTTTGTTGAATCTGGTACAACAAAATATGCCAGGTAAATAACTATTCAAAGCACATGAGAATAGTATTGTTCTTTGCATTTTTAAAGTTATAACATAAATGTACATTGTTCTTCGTAGCTGATTTAGTTTCAAACTTGCATGTGTTCTTTGTCAATGGGTAGGGTCTGCTTAAAGAATGGTTATTTTCACAGAAATATATATCCAGCTATACTAATCACATATTTAAAAAAAAAAAACTTGACTTGTAAAGCATGAGTAGGATAGGTTCATGGTGACATATTGCTTGACGTTGAATATGGGTGCTGGGTAAGGCAGGCTTCAGGTAACTGTATCTGCGCCAGTCATTACAATTACATGTTGCGTGATTACATATACCATGCCATGTCTTCACTACTAATTTTACTAGCTTATAAATCAGTCTGAAGAGCTGTGTCCAGCTTAATATGAGCCATTTTATTACTCTGACTTTTGAATAAATTTAAAATAAACTTAGGACTGTAAGTACATGTATGTGACCACAGGTGTGTTTTTGATAGTTATTGTGTGGCGTGCATATTGCACGTTGACAAAGGGGATAAGCCATGCCGAGTTTACAACCCAAAGTTACTACTTGCAGTGCTGACCCAGGAGTTGCCTTTCTTATTTAATCTGCGGCTCTCATGTATGTAACAGTGTGGGGGGTGTAACTTATTCCAGAAAAGTAAAATAGAAGAGAATAGAAATAAAATTAGAATGTCATATTCAATAAATTTAGAAATTGTTATCTATACAAACTTACAAAGCCTCTTCGCATTTCAAACTCATACCTAGGACACATCCACACAAAAAACTCAGACTACATGTGAAATAAGTGGGCCGTCTTATAGTATGTACGCTTATAGTGTGTAATAAGTGGGCTCTCTTATAAGTTATAGTATGTACGCTTACAGTGAGTTGAATCATTCTGATGCGTGATCAGAATGCGTGATCAGAATGCGTGATTAAAGCAAAAGGCTAAAAAAAACAAAAAAACACACATTTCCTTGCAATCATTATTCAGAACAACTGATCAGGCGGTTGATATAAAAAACACATGTCAGCACATGCAACTCAAACTGTAGTTGACTCTTCCAGGTATCTTTTTTTAGCGTGCTGTTAGGTGGGAGTCTCTTGTGGCCTGATGCTCTATGCCAGAGCTACTGGACATCAAACAGTTGATGTGTTTTGGTGTCCTGGTGTATTGTGTTGTTTTATGTTGCCGGCGTCACTTATGGGGGTTTCATTTACCCATTGGACTGGCGTGCCATCATATGAGTGAAATAACCTTAACTCCAACACAAACCACAATGAATTTATCCATTCTACTGGATGTTTTTCTTGATTTTGACATCAACAGTGCACTTATTAGGCTATTCTTTGCATTAGACTAAAAGTTCGCTTCAAAATCACTTTTATTTGTTTGATTTTGTGTTGATAACAAGCCGCAAAGAGACGACTTGGGTCCGCATTGCAAGTAGTGCTGCATAAGAGTTAAATACTCTTTGTGCCCAGTTCTTATCCCCATTCAATACCAATCCTAAATTTAGCTCAAACAGTTTATTAGTTGGACAATAGTCTTTAAAGTATCAAATTGATGATTTAATCCTCATTTCACTGTAGTTTTCATGTAGAGAGGACTAAATACTTGTCCCAATCACACACTATTTGTCCACATTTATGTTTCTGATCATACATTGCATGATTAATCCGTTATTTATGACTTGACCATGCATGCTATTGACTGTGTAGGTTTTACCTTGATGAAGCTGCATGGACTTATAGGGTGGTTGTGACAGGGTGTGGTAGTAGTGTCAATCAGCCGTCTCTCTCGGCACCACTGTGCAACATTGTTATAAGGGCCAGAAGTTCTGCTCTGCCTGCCAGGAGTAAGTGGCAAGGGGAGACAACCTGTTTGTCAAACCAGACCACTGAGTGTGCTCTAAGAGTTACTTCCCCAGAAATAGGGAAATGGCAGTATTTATCATTCAGTAACAATGGGCCAGAAAACCTGAATGTGGAATTTAATTTGGATATCACAGGTTTGTAAATTGTGTGTTGTAATCAGTTATATGGGAGGGGGCAATACAAATCTTCACATTACAGAGACTGATCCTAGGTTAATGAGATGAAATGGTACGACAGGTTAGACATGTATATAGGCACAGGCTAAATTTAAGAAACAATTTTATTTCTTTACGCGTGTGGTTGAGCGGGAGCCTCCTGTGCCCTGGTGCTTTAAGAAGCCAATTTGTTTTGGTGTCCTGTTTTTCGTCCTGTAAATGTATTGTGGTGTTTTCTGTGTTGCCAGCAGTGTTTAGGGTGATTTCCTTCACCGATTTAATGCTAGCATGCCGTTAGTATGGTCTTAAACTCCAATAAAATAAAAATAAAAAATGTCTTTTACACACCAGAATAAAATCTGAACTTGACAAATATACAAAACAACATTTAAACAGACAGCTAAAAATAGTAATGGAGATCCTTTATCTGTCTTCACCGAAATAGTAGACAAATAAGTAACTTTAACAGTAAGTTATGCAAAAACAAACTAACTTTAGGGTCAGTCTCTGTGAACCCACAGAATTTGACTTGTATGTTTTCTCCTATTATCCTATATATACTCTAATGTCTTTTAGATACTGTCCTAAACCTCACTTAAAACCTAGCTAGAGTTATTAACCTCAACTCATACTTATTTGGTTTGCAAAAAATATATTTAACACGTTAACTGTCTTATGTCAAGCTACATTTCGTCAGGTTTATCATTGCTACAGTCATGTCGCAGTACTAGTGTGTAAGAACATACGTTATATGTCCATCAGAGTGGATGAGTACTTATCCATTAACCCAAATTTAAGCACATTGCTAATAGCCGGCAGTTAACCGGTTAAATACTATAATGTAAGATCTTATTGTATTTCTTGGTGTCTATAGATAAACTAGCATTAATTCTCTCACTTTCTACAACCAACCAAGACTTCTTGCTAGCTTGATTTTTTACTATTTGCTTTACACCTTAACACATGCTGTGTTTCCTGTACAAAACTGTTAATAAAGGATATTGCAAAACTCAATTTATGAACAAAAAGATTACCTGAAATGTGTTTAGGGCCGTAAACCTTCCACAATTCATTGGAGAAATTATTACATCACTAGATTTTCCCAAATTTGATTAATAATTTCGTGAACAGTGAGCATGAAACATGATGATGTTACTTGAAATAGGATGTGATACGCTATATCCCCTCTGTATAACGGGTTGAGATGAAACCCTTTTTTTGCCACATTATAAAATAAACAAACTAAAGCAATGGTCATAAAATTATTCCAACAGTAAAATCCTACATTAATCACCGGAGTAAAACCTGATCAAAAATACAAAGTGTTCAATTATAACCAGGTGGATTGTTAGGAGAAAGAGAAACAAACAAAGGGTTCAATTATAACCAGGTGGATTGTTAGGAGAAAGAGAAACAAACATTTAGTTTGAATCCAACAATTTTGGTTTACTCATTCGAATATAACGCAAATAAAAAAAAATCGTATTTCAAATTGAAACAGTTTTGTAACGAAATCAAAAGAAACTTTCATTATACTGATAAATATGCTGTTTTTGTTGACAGCCTGTTTTGAGCAGACATCAGCACATAGAGCACAACTAGGAAACACCTCGAACATGTGCAGTATAATGCCACAATTAGACCGGTTTGTGGGCTATGGTGACTTCAGCTCTCAATTCGGTCTTCTCATCATGTCGAGTGTTGTTTCGGTGCAGGTGATCCTCGTTGGTCACCTGACCCTGGTCGTACCGCTTCATCTGGATTACAGCATGGACCTCGGAGGCACGCTCAAAGTGGAACTAACTGCACACTCTCTCATACATGTAAATATGCCATTATATTAAACTGGACCTGTTTTCTGCTGCTAAGAAGCACTAGGCCTCTAGCATTGTAAACTTCACAACTTTCCAGAGTATTGTAATTGTTTGTAAGTGCAGTATCTGTCATATGATAGGCAGGAGCTAACGATAACATGTCATAATAATAATAGATTAAAATAGATCTTATGAATTGTCTGTCCTAGAATATCGCAGATATTTTGTCATGCTTCGCTAGTGTAGTTAGTAGTGGCAGACATTTCACACAGGGAGTTTTGTCATGCTTCTCTTGTGTATTAGTGGCAGACATTTCACACAGGGAGTTTTGTCATGCTTCTCTAGTGTAGTTGTGGCACACATTTAACACAGGGAGTTTTGTCATGCTTCTCTAGTGTAGTTTTGACAGACATTTCACACAGGGAGTTTTTTCATGCTTCTGTAGTGTAGTTGTGGCACACATTTCACACATGGAGTTTTGTCATGCTTCCCTAGTGTAGTAGTGGCAGACATTTCACACAGGGAGATTTGTCATGCTTCTCTAGTGTAGTAGTGGCAGACATTTCACACAGGGAGTTTTGCCAAGCTTCTCTAGTGTAGTGGTGGCAGACATTTCACACAGGGAGTTTTGTCATGCTTCTCTAGTGTAATAGTGGCAGACATTTCACACAGGGAGTTTTGTCATGCTTCTATAGTGTAGTAGTGGCAGACATTTCACACATGGAGTTTTGTCATGCTTCTCTAGTGTAGTAGTGGCAGACATTTCGCACATGGAGTTTTGTCATGCTTCTCTAGTGTAGTGGTGGCAGACATTTCACACATGGAGTTTTGTCATGCTTCTCTAGTGTAGTAGTGGCAGACATTTCACACTGGGAGTTTTGCCATGCTTTTCTAGTGTAGTAGTGGCAGACATTTCACACAGGGAGTTTTGTCATGCTTCTATAGTGTAGTAGTGGCAGACATTTCACACATGGAGTTTTGTCATGCTTCTCTAGTGTAGT
>JAVFBZ010150268.1:4953-19415 GCA_032466195.1 Katharina tunicata
TATTAAGGACAGTTTTATTGAGACAGCTTTCAGGTCACTATGAAAGAAGTATAGTTTATCTGGTACCACCTTATTAATAACATTTTCATTTAGACAGCTTTCAGGTAACTATGAAAGAAGTATAGTTTACCTGGAGCCACCTTATTAAGGACAGTTTTATTGAGACAGCTTTCAGGTCACTATGAAAGAAGTATAGTTTATCTGGTACCACCTTATTAAGGACAGTTTTATTGAGACAGCTTTCAGGTCACTATGAAAGAAGTATAGTTTACCTGGTGCCACCTTATTAAGAAGAGTTTTATTGAGACAGCTTTCAACCTCCATCCGCTCTAGTTTCACCTCTGCCACAACAGAAAAAAGAACAAGGAAATGAGTCACACATCAACAGTAAAGATATTGTTCAGGGCAGGCAAGAGAAACACAGATAATCAAACCAAAATTATGTCAAAAAATGGCTAAATATTCTTTTGACATAGGGAACAATTCTAGAAATAAATAATTTCTGTAAAATTTAATTTTGTTGCGTTCTTTTCATTATTTGTGGAAACCGATTTTGCTGCAGAAAGCCAGGAATCATGAGCTGATAACGGCTCATACTGTAATTTGAAGGGGTAACATTTCATTATGATATCAAGTGTTTAGCAAACTTTGTGCATTGTGGCATTCTTTTTACAATAGCCCACTTTTGAAATTCATCTGGTTTCTCTTTGAGCCGTTTATGATTCTAAAGTAATGGGTATGAGGTGCAGACAAAACAATTAACATTCACAACAAACAGTATACAAAATCTCTAATCAGGTTATACTGCAATTCCAACAACTCTCACAATTCACCCTGTTTGCTTAACCTCAAATATCTTAACAAAACTTTAAAATATAGCTGATCTCATAAGAGCTTGAATTTTTCACTAGGGTTCCCATCAAACAAGTCTGATTATAAACTGTTTATTGCTGTCTATTCAATAGCCAAGTGAACAGTTTGGAAACTATCATACATGTACAATACCATTCAAAAGAGACGGGTCAGAATGTAGCAACAGTCTTTGGGAACAAGTTTTCTTCTATTTCGGTTTCTTTTTTGCTTTGAAATAAATGTAATTTAAACTTGAAGAACTTTATGGACAGCATCAAGGACTTAACAATCCAGATGCTGGACTTGTAGTTCAACACGAAATTGATGTAATTTCAATGTATCCACTTCTTAAAAAAGGTAATGGAGATGGCAAAGGATATAATCAAATAAAAGGGAGGTAATCTAGTCCACCACCTGCTAAGTTTCAGGTCAACAGTCTACTTGACCTTGGTGTCCGTTGCCTCCTTGATAACAGGATTGCCATACTGGCCTTTGTGATACGCAGGGGAGATAACACCAACACTACCCACCCAACCCATCCCACCCTATCAACTCAAATGATAAGCAGAAAGTCAAGTAGTCCTGATCGCATGAGCTAGCATAAGCAGGTTTTAATAGGGAAATAAATACAAACAGACAAATGTGTCAAATATAGATAGCAACAGTTAAACCATTTTCCTTGGAAACAACCCGCAAAGTAAATGTTTTACTTCAAGTGTTTTGTTAAATTTTATATCTACATCAACAAACCGTTAACTTTTGTTTACGCACAAGAATGTATGGTTCATACATGACTTTGGCTGCGCTGATCATCATATTGTATATTTGCAGGATTAAATTTATTTCATGTTCAGGTAAATTATTTGAATAATGATGCATGCATTTGTCAAATTTTAAATGTCATAATATTTGTCTCGAGAACAATAAAAGGTCAACTACAAGCCATAAAGCCAAATCATATCTATGCGAAACAAAATCACATCATTTTGTAAAATTGAAGCATAGATAAATTGAAAAAACATTGAAAAATATATATGATAATTTTGAATGCATTAGTATTAAAACATCTTTGACAAAGACTAACCCTTTGGATTATGCTGATTTATAAAGAAAATATAGAACTATATATACCCTAAATGCTCGACAAATTCGACCCCCTTTGCAACTCATAAAACTACATTTTATGCAAAGGGTAAAAAGTGTACACACATAGTTTTGAAATTTAAAATGACGGTTAGACTTTAAATTACCAGAAAATGTTAGTTTTAGTTCCAAATTCACACTTAAACAGTCAATAAATTACTTAAAGTTTATGCCCTTAGAGATCGAATTTGTTGAGCATTTAGGGTAGTTATTTGTGAATTTGAAATATTTATTAAACCTGCATTGTATGAAAGTATATATTATAATGTGAAAAATACGCAAAAACTATGAATATAACAACTGCATAGCTCACATGTACAACTGGTCAGAGAATGAGACATCATTTTTGTTTTAAATGAAGTTCTTCCCTTCAACCTGCTTATGCCGTTTCATAGCGATGTAGTGGACAAGATTTTTTTTATAAGACAAAAAAGTCATCACTACAATACCTTCTCAAGCATCTTTCCAACTTCCAAAATGATCCTTTATCAGGCGTGTTTAGACAGGTGTGCTTTAGTTCACACATGATGACATCTTCAAAAAGATCCATTTAACCTTATTTCATGGCTCTAGAAATACCAATTTAATTCACTTTCAAACTTTAAATTTTTTCTTGTATTTCGACACCTGATATCTTAAGGCCTAAAAGTTTTAAGAATATTGAATATCAGTATGAATATGACTTATTTGAAATGGGCTTCCATTAATTATTTAGTAAATTGACTATATGAATAGAGGTACATGTTACGTTTATGCAAATTATGGGCATATCAAATCAAATACTTTCCAGATTAGGAACTTCCACAGCTGTTACAGATACAAACAGGTACAGAACTGGAGTTCTAGCATTGCATATACGTTTGGGTTTTCAAAATACGCATAGTTCTATAACATCTTGAATTGCTGTAACATACGTCAGATCAAGTCTATTAAGTGTTTCTTCACAGCAGTGAAGACATATATTTGAATTGCTGGGGCTGAATCACCTCAGCTGCCACTCAGTACTCTAGATATATGTGCAATATTGTTGATTAAGTAAAACACCTGCCAGTCAATTAAGTATGTTTGCCCTACATTGTTGCATTTTTCAGAAAATAAAAAAAAACTGATTTGGAGAGATTTGTTGAATATGAAAGCCCATTGAAAATTGGAAGTAAACTTTTGATAGAATCGGTTCTAAAATCAATTCTGAGCAACAAAATAAGGTGAAATAGACCCAAGAGCACAATTGGGCTGAAACTTAAAACTGGTATTACAACGAATAAAGAAACTTGTGCCCTTGAAATGAAAAGATGTCACATTTTTAAGCCATTCAAATCATACAGATGTGTATTACACTACAGTTATGACTTCAAAAGCTTTGGTCCCACAGCAAAGAAACTGAGTTTCAGGATAGGCAGGGAAAAGGGTAAAACCTGGACGTTGTCCACAATTTACAATCCATTAGGACAGGATCAGACAAATTTGATAGAATCTAGAACCAACACAACCTTTCAATCTAGTCCATGTTTTACAACAAGAGGGGATTGAATTTTAGTTTCAAGGGTATTTTTTGTTTGCCATATTTTGAGATCCATGTTTGACCATCCGGAACCAAAGCTTAAGCACACAAAAACAATACATCATTGCCAGTTCTGTTGGATGCTGTCTTATTTAATTTTGAGACAAAAAAAATTGATCTAAATCATTAAAAGTATTAATATAAAACGTGATGAAAGACTGTGTCCTTTTTTTCAAAAATGGAACAGTCCTGTTACTCTTACAAAAAGATATTACGCTAATGACAGACAACCATCAGACAACCCAATTCAAACTTTGAGATTTATGCCAGAATGAGCAAGATGTCTGCTCACAAGAATTTTGGCATTGGCTGTTTTGAACAAACAAAAAGAAACGCAATTAATACAGGCAATTTCACAGCCTTAAAAAGAAATAAAATTCTGAAACTTACTAAGGTACATGTAATGGTATGGCACAAAGAGGCTTTAATGCTGACATCAAGAATATGGAATTTTGAATCAAATCAATCATGCGTCCAAAACTTTGCTTAGCAACAATCCGGTTGATCCGTTTGGAGAAAACACTTAAACAAGAACAACAAGTATCTTGTAAATTGGCATGCAGACATAACTAAACAGTGAACAGGTATGCTTCTGTTATCTTGAACAGGCATGGTGAGCTCACAGGACTGCTACTCTCTGAAACAAATGCCAGCTTAAGGATTCAACTGGTTGTTATCTAATACAACTAACCAATGAACACACTCACTAAGTATAGAATATCTTCCCTCCCCATGACCCTTGTGGAGAAAAGGTAATACCAGTGACCAGACTCAACCAATGGCCTTTTCATAAATTTAATATATTCACCTTATGCCTCTTTATGCCTGCAGCAGCCAATTTCCAAGCAAAATTAAAATATTTTCAAGAAAAGAAAGAAAAAAATAATGCAGATAAACCTTCAGCCAATACCAAAATTACATCTTTCTGTTAACTATAGGTTCATAAAATAAAAGGCACTTCCGCGCCTATTCTGAGAATTCAAATTTCCATCAAAAATGAACCAAGAAAGATTATTTATTTAATTATTTGCTTGCCGTAAAACCTTCTTGACAGATACCTGTTTTGATTTCTCATTTAAATTTCAAAATGCTAGCAGCAAGAACAGTTGAAAAATCTTGTCCAAAAAAACTCTTTAATAATTCTCATAGTTTGAAAGGGGTTCGGACTGGCAATAGTAAAAGTTTCCTTTATCAGTTTTTTAAAAATCGAATCTTACTTGGAGTATAGGTGAAGGGAAGAGGGTAACTGGTTTTATTATTACATCGCACCACAACCTGGACGGTTACAGGGGAAGTAATTTGGCTATCATGGTATGCAGGGACAGCACATATCAGATGAGTCTGAAATGAAAAAAGAAACGACATGTTTAACAGTTTCAAGAATACCACAATACAAATATGACCTTCTCCTATTTATATTTTTGAAGAACTCAAAAGTTTATTTGACCAGTATTTCAGATAATGAAAGGAGTCCAAATTCTTAATCGTATAAATACAATTTTTATTTGATTGTCTGGCTAGATTAAAAACTGTAATAAGGATAATTTCACTCATATGAAGGTATCATGTTTTTCTAAATTCACATTAAAGAAAACCAGAAATGTTTACCTAGACAAAAACTTACATTTTGAAAAAAATCTTTGTCAATGTCTCCTTCAGCTTGCCAAACAATGTCGCCCTTTTCTCCTACTTCTTCAAAAACTACCTTTGTACCTTTCATGAAGTTCTTGCCAATCATAAACAGTTCCAGTTCACCTTCCACAGGGCATTCAGACAAGGATTTCTTACTGATCTCTGGACAACCAATAGGCTGGGCTGTAAGAAATATGTGAGAACATTTTCAGTTAATTTATTAAACACAGTTAATATCCCTTAATGTTTTTATAATATATGTCCATATACACTATGTACCTGTCATGTTTAGCAAAGTTCACCCAATAGATTGTAACTTTAATTTACATATGAATGTTAATTTGCATATCTTTGTTATATATACCTCTTAATGCTGAGGATAGTTTAATTAAGCCAGATTAAACAGTCACCATGAATTGTTTGTCATTCATTGGAGTTGTCACGCTACTCTACAGGGTTTCTGTATTAACTCATAACCATTTTTTTTTACTTTATCCATTATTACTTCCTCCAGTTCCACAGAATTCTTTAAATTATTTCCTACCCCTTACCCCAAAGTGTCTTCAAAACTGTTCAACTAGTATCCAAAACTAGCAGAAATTTTGACCAGTTTTCCAAGATGATGTTCAAATTTCTTTTCTTTTGACTTACTACATAAGATTGGATGTGATGCCACCTGCAGAGTTTGGTAACACCCATCTGGTCTTTTGAAAGACACTCTGAACACCAATCTAGCTTTAAGGCTCTTCTTTTTGGCTTTAGCTAAACCCATCCGTTGTTCAACATCTGCATTCCTCAGCTTCAGGATTCCTACACAATCCATTCTGCAACACAAAACAAAGGGGCTTCATTTCTACATTCAAAAACTCTAATATCATTATCGGTTCAAATTTTGTTTTGACCCTCGCCATATCTCTGTTACTAACAACAACTTTGGAAATGAAAGGAGCTGCCAACAGACTGTCTTAATGTAAGCTTCAAGTTTAATCACAAATATCAATCAATGTTAAATCCATGTGCTATGGCAATAAGACATTAACTTTGAGATTGGTTGAACTCCTGAACTATTTCATGTCAGTCAAATGTCACTGTTTGTTTGATTGGGGGTTTTAAATTCATTTTACATTTAAACAGTTGTTTCACTCACACAATAGTTGATTGTTTGTTTGTTTGTTTGTTTGTCTGATTGATTGGTGTTTAACGTTGTACTAAAGAGTATTTCACAGGTCTATATGACGACTTACTAATCTTAATACTTTGCGTTGGCTGTGTATAAGAAACCAGGTAAAAACCACCACGTGAACTCTGCAGCCACCGGAAAACTTCCCTTATATTAATACGGTCCACAGGGGGGATCACAGAATAGTTGAGGGAAAGACTTTATACATCACTGGTACATACAATGAGGAACACAAAACAAACAGCGAACACTAAAGCCAAACTGTAGAAATGTTATGTGTAGTTACCAGGTTACCCACAATCCATTCACACAAGGGAAATGTACATGTAAACTCCCAACAACTATCCACAAAACCAAACTGAGGTTCAAAAAGTTTTGCTTTCGCAAACAAGAAATATCAGATGTTGTTGCCTTCAACAGTTGCCACTTACTATTTTAAATGTTAACTTGAAGACATTCCTACCTTGCCAGCATATCATTAGATGGGTCAATCTGCAACTCTATGACGGTAGTTCCTTCAATATCTTTTTCAGTACATGGAGTGGAGTTTTTGCCACACACCTTACAGGCTTGGTAAAAACCATGAGGTTTAACTCTTCCTGAATCATTACCAACAAACACCTGAAGATTCACTGGTTGCTGTATTCCGATCAGCTAAAAACATACAAGATCATCTCATAATGAAGGCTACAACAAATTTATTACTAGTTTCTCAGGTAATTAGTTTTGAAAAAATGGTGAGGGCAGGAGGCTTTTTATTTTATTTTATTTTTTTTTTTATTATATCTTGTTCTATTTTGACACATTTTTATTTATTTAAACAACTTTCAGCTGTTGCAGACTACATTCAAGAAAAGTTCTGTCTGACTTTTTGTTGTATGAATGAGGCTGTAAAGTATTTTTCATGTACTGACTTATTCAATCTTGGCCATTCAAAAGCAGTGTGAGGCTTTGGCAAAGATATAATCATTGACAATTGCTCTGCGAAAAAATTAAATTGAACAGGGCAAATATATCAATTTAGCTGTCTTGGTTGGTTTTACCATTTAGCCAGAACAAATTTATGATACCATTGGCTATGGGCAGGTCCTATAATGTGGCATAGACCTACTGCAAATGTATTTGTAAATAAATGTCATAATGTTTAAATTCTCCTTGGTGATATATAGGCCATAATGTTTTTAACAAAATGATCTTAAAATAGAGCCATTCACATTTAAGTAAAGAAATATGGGCCAATAATTCAATAGGTAAATTGATAAAAATCAATTAATAAAAAGTTATGTATAGCCCTAATTGGTTTTGCAACATGTATAGGGCCTAGGCCCTAAATGAAAATATATTCCTTAAAATTGAAATAAGGCCTAACATTTTCTAGGCTTGTTTAGCCTACTTAGTTCCAAAATAATTTAGGCTATAAGCTACCTGTCACTATCATAATAATATTAACCGGCCTTATTTTTTCACGCAAAGGGTCGTTGAGTTTATTTTGGGGTTTGGCCAACCGAATGAAATTCAAGCGTCCGGAGAATCAATGAGCTGTCAGCATACGATCTTCTTCTGAACATTTTCAAAAGAATTTAAAAATGAATCGTGCGCAGCAAAGCATACTACACTGCTAAGCCAAAAAGGAACACCTGCTGTGTTTAGCTTAGCTAGCTGCAGGAACGATGCTTATATTTTAACATGCTGACCAAAAAGTCTGCCACGATGGTAATAAAAATTAAATCAGCTATACATGTAGAGCCTATATTCTGTAGTTTCCCCAAAGTCTTATGCGTCCTCTTGGTGCAAACTAGGATGGCTGACAAATTTTTGCGAGGCAGATGGTTTCAATTTTTTTTTTATGGCCTAATTAAAACTGAATGAGATGTTAAACATGTGGTGTGCATTCAACCAAAAATGTGGCAAGGTGCACAAACTTGCACCAAAGGGAAACTGAACTTTCTGCTAAAGAGAATGTAACAAACCGTAATCAGGATATTCAAAAATATATAGTGAGAAGTGGTCTTTGTCTACCTTCACTGCTGGGTGACCTTGCTGTGAACGGTCTTTAACAGAGCCCCGGCTCCCCTCTGTCTTGTAACGTGCTCTGTGTTGGTCCTCGGGTTGCTCCACAATCTGAAGTTGATAGCCATCTGAGCTAGCAGGAAATTGTTGTGTTAAACTGGCTTCACGCATCTTCTTAGCACGGCCTGTTAGTTTCTTATAGCGAGGGGAGTCATGGGCTGGTCGTGCAAATACTGACTCATTTGTTGGTTCACTGGTAATACTGGTTGATCTGGAAATTTTAACGAGATAAAATTAATAAACAATGCAATTGTAAATTGTAAATTTCCTTTTTCATTGTCAACCTCAGGAATGGGTTGACATTTGAATTTGAGCAGTGAGAAATAGGAAAACAACAAAGTACAAAAATTGATAATGTGCTTATCACTGACAAGTTTAAACAAAAAATATTTACTGAAGATTGCTAAGCTAGAAACTGGGTAAAGTTTTCCAGTTCCCTAATATGAGTGTAAACATGAAATTCCACTTCTGACACCAATGGTATAAAAACAAAACATAATAACTAACCACCAAAATTACATGTTTTTAACTGGAATAGATCATCCTTAATATAATATAGTGGATAATGAATTGATGATCTTGTCTGTCTCAGAAGTATTATTTTTGTATTACCAAATGCAAAGGACCATTACTTAGTCAAACTTGTCACAAAACTGTTTTAAAACCACCAGTAAGGCTACATAAAAGGAAGAAAACAGGAAATTAGACATGATGGTTCTGAATTCATTTTTAATTGAAATTCTTCAGAGACTTTAAGTACGTACCGAGGAGACGTCTCTGTGGCAGAGCTGTCCAAAGAACTTGTTAAAAATGACGAAGTTAAAGAGGTAATCCCTTTATGACTTGCAAATGATATTGAAGGGGCACTTGAAGTATCTGTTAATGAATTTGACACACCTATACTTTCTTGCTCATTAGGTATATTAAACATGGTATCTTCATCAAACTGAAGATTGACTAATGAGTTTATGGGACCTGTTTCAGCAACGGGTTCGATCTTCAATTGTTCTGAGAGAGCAACTAAGCTGGCCTGGCTGCTGGTGTCATGTGCCAGTGATAAATGATGACTATGATCTTGATGCATTGAGTTACTTTCAGATATCGTTCCAGAATTGTACTGCCTCAAGAGACGTGGTAACAGCGCTTTGGAGAACTGATTTACTTGTGCTTGTGTTTGAGGATGAACAAGTGATGGGCTTAGCTGACCGCTTGTCTCAGCAGATGTCAAATGAGGACTGTCCAGTGCAGAAGGGCTAGCCTGACCAGATGTGCTACGACTGACATGCTGACTGTGAGCATCCTCATGGTTAGGGCCTTGGACTGATCTAGGTATGTATTGTATTGGCGAAACATCCACATTTACCGCTGTTTGATTCATCGAAACATCCACATTTAGCGCTGTTTGATTCAAAATATTTCCAAAGTTGAAAGCAGACTTTCCCTCCTCATTGATTCCAAAACTTGTTTGGAAATGTTGATCTGAAGGGTTATCTTTGTCAGTTTGCTGAAAAGATACTTTCGACGATTGTTCAGAATACTGTTGAAATCCACAACCTGCACTCACTGGAGGTCTGGAGTTTGGAGAAAATGTATCTGTGCTTGGTGACATCATTGGATTAGGCTTGAGGTTTACACTTAGGTCTTGCTTACCAGGCATATGTTCTGCAGCACAACCTTGGGTTGATTCACTATTATTTGAAGAATCCATCGTACTATTCTTAAAAAAATGATCTATGGTAGCATTTAAAAAAGATTGCTGATCAGGATGAAGTGATCCAAAATCATACTTGGCCTCATCTTGTTGCAAGGGATTAGTCTGCTTTGGCTGATCAGACGTTGGAAGCTTATCATATATTTGGCCAGTTTGGAAGCCAGTCAGAATGCCTGCAGAATCAGAAAACACTGTACACTGAGATGGTTCTTTGCCCTGAACTCCTTCAACATGTTGATAACCTTGGGGTACAGCCGACTGCTGAAGGTTTATTTTTTTCTGTACACTCTCATTGGCAAACTGCATTCCTTCTTGTAGCTGAGAATTAATTTCTTCTTTTCCAGGTGAAGTGGTATCCATCGGGGATGGATTATTAGACTGATTAGGGTTAATCAGTGAAGTATTTAAATAGTGTTCACCAGTTACTTTGACTTGTCCTGTACAATCTCCATCAACATGTCCAGGTTGAACTTCAACTTGTAATCCTTTCTGTTCTGGTGTGTCTTCATATTTCATGGAACTAGCAAAGTTTTGATGTTGCTGATCTGTATTCATTTGTTGAGAGTTTGTGAAATGCTGTTGCTGATTAAAAGAGCTAGAAGGATCATGGTTTGGGCTTATTTCCGTCTGTGACGGTGAGATCATGGTTGTCTGTGGAGAAAACTGATGATCTGGGTTGTTAAAGACTCCCTGGTTATTACTGGACCAGATTTCTTGTTGGTTACCATTTAATTGCTGTTGAGAATTTGTGAACTGGTGTTGCTGTTTGAAAGAGTTAGAAGGAGTTTGGTTCATTTCAGTCTGTGACTGGGAGATCGTTTTTGTTTGTGAAGAATACTGTTGATCTGGGCTGTTAAATACACCCTGATTAGTACTGGACCAGATTTCTTGTTGGTTACCCTTTAGTTGCTGTTGGCCATTCCCATATACGGTCTGCTGTGTGTTGATATCTGCATTGTGTGAATTTGCAAAATATGTTTGCTGTGCAGGCATGGTGCCTTGTGCCTGAGGATAAGCGGTACTCAGCTGGTGGTTATCATTGAACGCTGTGTGTTGCTTATTCCCTTCATGTTGTTTAGGTGCATTTGTTACAAAAGTGTTCTGTGTATTCATGTTAGTCTGTTGATTTTCTGTGATTTGTTCCTGCGTGTTTCCAATAACAGTGCATTCAACATTTGTTTCTACCTTTTCAGCATTTGCAAAGAATGCTTGCTGATCAGCTGAACTTGTCTCCGTGCTAGAAGGGGAGTTCATCAACTGGACATGTCCGAAAACCATCTGCTGTGTATTCATTTCAGTGGACTTCTGAATGTTTACAAAGATTGGCTGTTGGTTATTCTCTGTCTGAATATTTGAATTCATCTGTTGTTGATTATGAGCAAAAGTTGACTGATGTGTATTCAGCTGCGCTGTTGTGTATGTTGCTTGCTGCTGGGCTTGGGAAGCTACATATGCTCCTTGTTGGACATTCAATCCAGGTTGCTCTTGTTTCAAAACATATGCCCCTTGTTGGACATTCAATCCAGGTTGCTCTTGTTTCAAAACATATGCCCCTTGTTGGACATTCAATCCAGGTTGCTCTTGGTTCAAAACATATGCCCCTTGTTGGACATTCAATCCAGGTTGCTCTTGATTTAAAGAAAATGTTGTCAGTTGTGTCTTTATCTCTCCTTGTGAATTTGGCCCACGGTTGCAATTTTGCATTCCCTGTTGAGCAGAACAGGGAAACACAGATGGTTGAACAGAACCAGGATACACAGATGGTTGAATGTTGCTTTCTCCAGGCTGTTGGACAAATGAAAACACTTCTTTAGTATGTGCCACCATGTCAGCTTGTGAATATGTGGGCATACTTTGATGTGTCCCAAGTTCTATATGATGTGAACAGATGCTCAAATCTTGAGATGATATTTGTAAATTTTGCTTGACAGAATAAGCATCCATAGCTGTTGGATTATTTTCAGAATTCTCTGATTGGGGTTTAGGACTAAAAGTAAGGGGATGCTGGGGGATTACTTGCAGAGAATTGATATTAGAAGTAGACTGAGAATTTGCAATTGTCTCTTGCTGTTGGCTAACGTACATTTGAATTTGGGAGTTTGTGCCATTCGACATCTGCTGAGTTTTCATATTTAATTCTTGAGTATTTGAATTAGAATGATGTAAAACCTCAGATGGGTTTGACTGAAACTGTTCTGATATTTTCTGGAATAACTGGTTCTCAGCTTGACTGTTGGCTGCTTGCACTCCATGTTGTTGGGGGTCAGCCATTGCTACTTCTTGAAAAAAGTTTTGTTGATTTTCTGAAAGAGGTGAGGTCTGGTTAACCAGCTGACTATTCTGAAGCGAAGTGCTGTCGATATTATATGGATACACAGCATCATAATCCTGCCTAATGTGATCTTGCTCATTGCTTTTCTGTCGAACCTCTGCTATGTCCATTCCAATATCTCCATGGTTGTACTCCTGTTGCCCCCCTGAAGCCTGTGGTTGATACAAGTCATCATTGGAATTAAACATAAAGGCAGAAGTTTGCTGTGTGTTGGCAGAAGAAGCAGGATTGAAATATGAACTAGCCTCGTCTGGGGCATGGCAGTTCATTTCAGCAAAAGCCATATCTGAACTAGCTCCTGAGTATCCTTCATTAGCCATTTCAATCTGAGGACTTGTATTCTGAACATAATTCACACAGTTGGCAGTTTCTGCAAACAAATAAGACAACTTTAATTTGTTATTGATTTTAACATTAATTTTCCTTTAGTTCTACTTCAGATTAACATCTACTTCTGTTAGACAGTGTGTCAACCTTAGCAAACCTAAAAATTAGTTTCTGGATTAACTAAAAGAAATTTAAACTGATACTCTGTACAGTAGTTTTTTGTTCAAGAAAACGTAGATAAAGTTCTACTACATCATTATGACATTGGTCATTCTAAAGGACCTTAAAAGCAAGTCCCTTTGTCTCACCATTGGTAGGGATGGAAGTGCCATTTCCTTCTGGTATTCCAGCAATAGTTGACCTGGAACCACCAACATTATCTGGATCAGATATTACCATACCACCGCTCACTGCGAACATAATAAAACCCTACATATATATCAACTGTTGATAATTTGTTTGATAGGGCCATATGGCTTTTATGTTGTACTGAAGGTTATTTTAATCACATTACAGCGTGCCAGCCCAAGCAGTGGAGAAAACAATGCTGGAAACACAGAAGCATGGCTCAACAAAATGCAAAGTAAATCAGGAACTACTGTTGACATGGTGGAAATTGATCCCCAGACGCAGGTATCAGTTGGTTAGAGTCCTGCTAGCCAGAGACCCGAGTTTGAATCCCGGTGGAGGCAAGCAATAAGATTATTTCTCTACATTTATATAAAAATATAAAAAGCAGCGGTCTTTCCTTCTCTTGATAACACAGCAGTTAAAAAAGAAATTACAGAAAATGTTTCTTGCATATACTATTTTGTTTCTCCGTGGTTGAGCGTTGGACTACGGAACCGCCTTCACTGTACCCGGAATAGGTTCGATCCCCCCTTTGGACCTTTCTTATGTATATTAAGGGAAGTTTTCCGGTAGCTTCGGAGTTCGCGGGGTGGTTTTTACGAGGTTTCTTCCCGGTTTTCAACCAGACACTGGCAACACAAATTATTAAGATTAGTAAGTCATCATATAGGTGAAATACTCTTACGACGTTAAACACCAATCAAACAAACAAACAAACAAACTATTTTGTTTCATTAATACGGTAGGATTGTTTATGTATGGCAGCCGTTACGTATACAAGTTTGTTTTACTCTTTTGAAGGTTAAATTTTTCAACCTGGGTCATACCCATCTAGAGCCTTCCGTGGGAATGTGGGAAAATTTATTCCACCACAGGGTGTATACACTAAGTGCAGTCTCGCTGGAAGAGCACAAGGGCACAGGAGGCCCCCACCCAACCACTGGCAACTAAGTAATAGATACTGCTCAAATATACTAATAGCTCTCTGTTTAGTTCTATCAAAATTGTAACTATACATTGTATGATAATTATGAACGTTTGAAAAACTGGGAATTAGTTTATAACAGTTAACTTGCTACAGAAATTAATGTGAACATAAATGATTTACTGTCAGTTACGGAAAACAGTGAAACAAAAATCATATCAAGAAAGATTAACTACAAGACACTTGCATTTCAATAATATTGTAAATATTATTTGTTTAATAATCAGTGACAAAACATAAATAATGGGGAATAACTCTGCATGTTAAGAGTTATCTCCCATTTACTCATTTTAGTCCTCCAGTTAAGTAAATCAAAGA
>JAVFBZ010150290.1:0-11194 GCA_032466195.1 Katharina tunicata
AGCAGTTGTATTAAATGGCCTCTTCTTGGCGCCTCAATTGTCAGGCTAATTAACAGCGGTAATAAATCACATCTAGAGATACTCTCTTGTCTTTACACTGACTCTCCTAACTGTGTCAATCTACTCCATCTTTAACGAGGCTGTAACGAGTAAGCCAAAATAACGTTACACATGTCAGATATGAGCCAAAGACATTCCTCACCTTTTTATCGCGTACGGGTAAAATTAGTTTCGAGAAATGTTTAATACATGCTTTTTAAAATAAAAACGACATGGAACACTTAATGATTTTTTCGTCCGTAAAGCAGAAATAAACATTATATGGCTGAGTATGAGGACATGTTAAAAGTAGTCATTGTCTACCTTTAATAGCAATTTGTTTCATATGGAACGATAACTGATATGAGAAACTTGTGTCAAATAAATATAATACAATATTTTCCTTTTCCGAGCTGATACAAGTTTTGGCACGTTTTCAACAGTTTATACAACTATACGTTATCTTTTTTATATTCAATTATAAGCTATCGGTTAGCGTAACGTGCAAAGAGAGCATGTCAGAATGTATACTAAACATACATTTGTCAATTAGCCAATGCACCTAAGTATGTAGGCTGATATAGTAATGCTATCATAATAAAGCATAGTTTGTGTGTGGACAATCTGTTGATTTTAATAACGATGCAGGGAGTGGTACTGACTTCCTCGATAGGCAGCGCTCATATAACATCTTGACAAGCTTGGAGATAAAGCAGGTCCAAGACGCCACCAGAGGCTGGCGTGTCTCTGATAGAAATCCCCTTGCTCGGAGTTTGTTTGTCAGTTCACAAACAAACCCATCTGTAAAACATATCACATTCCTCATTGCCGAATCCTACCGCGAAATGTGGAGAAAAAAAATTGACTAAAAATATCCTCATCATAGTTGTCTGTGTGTCTGGAATCGTGTTTACATAGCTTTACTGGCCTGATATTTACTCTCATCGGTATATTACCAGGACGTCTTCAACTCGAGCAAAACAGCTCTAATGTTACAAATTGCCTTCTCGGAGTCTTTGGGCGGTTCTGCTTTATTTACTGATTAGCTACTTGTTAGCATGTTTTGTTCAATCTTTTGAGAACGAAGGAATGGAATATAAAACGGTTAGGCATAACGGAGAGGAACTGGCTGTTTATGTGACCACCTTCCTTCTCTCCATTGTGAGACAGTGACTCATTGGGGTTACTTGTGCCGCCTTTGTTCTCGGCACCTCTCTCTGACAACCGGCTGACCGAGTCTTAGTTTGGTCCTCGTGTACACATGTTCACCCTGCCATTTCACAATCAATTTCCAAGAGTAAAACTGGGAAGTAATCAGAACAAATTGCCTGGCTCACTCAAGGAAGAATCATTAGTGACCAGTAAGGAGGTAATGTCACTGCAGATCGTGTTTAAACTGACCATAGTAACTTACAGACAGCCACTTACCCAGAAAGCTGTGTAACGGGAATAAAACCGATAGGATTATCAGTGGTCTCTCATTATATTGTTTACTGGTGGTTTGAAAACTGATTGGGGTATACCAGCCCTGCCTCGTACCAGTTCCGTACCAAGCCAAGCTTCCTAGCACTTTAATCAGAGAAGCGCGAGAAATGGAGAATAAACGCGCGTTATAATCCAGTTTCTCGCATTCTGAGAGTCTGTAGAGAGAGAATCGATCTAGGACTATATCAACTATAGCAAGCTTGGTAATAGGTTGTGGTTGTATGGTAGAAGCTGGTGTTGGTCATAGGGACCACACCTCGTCTTGGCACTGAGCACTCTTACCAGGGGTAACCAATGCACAGCATGCAGTATTCTGTCTTTTCAACACCGCTGACATTCACTCACGACAAAAGACCAGGTGAAGGCAGCCTTAATTCTCAGGTACGTGAACATCCTCGGATTAATATATAACCTGTGTCGCGGCTCGTCTCTAATTCCCGTGAAAATATACCTGCATCACTTTATCTACATAGAGTGACTGAATGACACAGTTTCACATCCAGGTAGGAAATGTCCTTTTCAGTAAACTGAACTATCATCCCAGATTTTGTTAAAACCTGCAAATAAATAGGAATAAACAGGCTATTTTGGAACTATTTCGCAAGATAAAATCTTTGTTTAATGGCAGATTCGGCTATACGCTTAATTGTGCGAATATTTACATCAATTTGTAAGATATACATTAACTGTAAGGTTATTGACGAATTCCTCTTATTTATACCGTGTTAAACATCCCATGCAATTTGCATGTGTGTCGCCTAACAATTTTCCACTCAGTTCTGCATGAGTAGTTTGCGCATCTGCTAGACTACCTATAAGCTCTTTTGTAGTGCGAAATGGTTATTTGCAAGACTCGAAGGAGCACATGGCACTTTTTAAAACTCTGTCATCGATTTCACGCATAGCAACATGTTAGAGAATGTCAGAGAATATAGGGCATAAGGATTAAAGCATGCAAACCGTTGAGTCTTAATTTGTTACCTATAATGGTTCGACACAGATTAACCCTGGATTGTAATAATAAGATGCTAATGCACCAGTCTGGTCTGAGTAAAGTCTAATTCTACAGTGGACAACTTAACCCTGAAACAGTGGTTGGCGGATGCTAAACTCGCTATTAGGCCTATATGTAATCCTGCATGTGTTGGCGTCGTTTTTCTTTCTTTGGAAAAACGTGTCTCTAAACGTTAGTAAGTTGACCAGCGATTAGCGAAGAGTGTTGGAGTCGAGATTCATTCAAAGAGTTAGCTATCAAACTCGAAGACCGGTAGACGTGTTAGACTCACATCTTTTGGTTCTTCCAACTAATGACTGATTGAAGAGAAATGGTTTTTATCTGCTTTCTTTATATGTAATTTATATGTAGATTTTGCAGTTTCAACTTATTGAAATGATATTTCTGAAAACTTTTCTGAAATCTCTTTTAACTTATAAAATCAGTAATATCAGATTATAACATTTGATACAAATAAATTCATACGTTAATTAATACATGCAGGTAGAGGAATCATTGTAACCGGCTCGATAAGGTACCACAACTGGTTTTGACATCGTTGGCCTCGAATTAACTTATGTTTTAAGCATAGTACTATTTGGTCGTGGTGCCTAAAAAGGAGCATTTATTTTGTGGAAATCTGAACTCCGAACGTTAAACTTGTTGGTATGTACACGGTCATGTTACCCTCATTGCACCTAAACAAGACACAGCAACAGTTGATTTGCAGCTTAATTCACATACGTAGTCATATAGCCTCTTGTCGTTGTAAAAATAATGCAATATTTGGAATGAACATCAAAGAGCCTGTAGCCAGCTCGTGAAGAAAGTTAGGAGTAAATATTGCAAAACAGGCTGAAGCCGTCCGGAATTGGCCCAATGGTAAACTGTTAAATATGGTAGAGCTGAATCTTAGTTTCCGTTGTATTTAAATATTCAAATGGCCACCTATTATTTTTCTCGGCTGAAAATAAGGATGTTCGTAAAATAATTGATAAATACACACACACATACACACAAAAATTGACCTCGAACACACCGAGGTCAGATATGGGCTATCGTAGCTACAGAACTGTGCAATGCTAAATAATTTTTAATTTTAATTCAATTCACGTTGTTCAACAGGGCGATTTTCGAATTTGGCCGCCATATTTTTACTCTCGTTGACCAACAAAATTACTTTTGAAATGTTACAAAATGTGCAAGGTGAGCATTTTTAATACATACAATATCTCAGAGAGATAAATTCTTCCAAACAGAATTAGAAATGACATAATTGGACAGGTTAATATCGGTTAGTGCAAAAACTTAAAATTGCACATTGTTATTATGTATTGCTCTGTATTGTTATACACGGATTACATGGTAGACTAAACACGATTCAGAATTCTGCATATAGGGCTAGCGTATGCACCAAAGCAGCCAGGATAAACCTGTAGATTCTTCAGTTCAGTCCATGTTATATGATTAAGTATACGGCTTGAACATTGCTATGATAACCTAAATACACAAAGAAGGCCCTTTAAGCTGAACTGTAAAGCTTTTAAGTTAATTGAGAACAAAACACCTACAGTTTGAGTAATTGTTTTCACATTTTAGCTCTAACATACAGGTCTGTTCCCCAGTACTGAGATAAGAACTAATACATATAATTAGAAGATACATAATTGATAGTTGTATGGCTGCTGTTTACGGCCAATGTAGGAATGTATTGATTCTAATGCGCGTTTCCATGCAACCAACTAGGGGTTGTTCTCGTGCGCCACTACCCAGTGTCAATCTGCAGATCATCTTCAGTCGAAAACAGCTTTCAATATTTTCCATGAAACCAAGGCCTCTAGCGCTATGAATCACCTTAAAGTCATCTCGAGATGAGTGACTACTAATTAAGACAAGGTTGTAAAGTGAATGACAGTAAAATGAATTGATGAAATGGAATAAAGACGATGTCAGATGTCGGACTATGATATGGATCTTTACAGGATTTAACCGAAATAGCACCAAATGAGCCATCACGAAGACACCTGAATTGTCGCTGGTGTTTTATTATTCACGTATATACATGTTGCTGCATTGCCAGACAGGATTTGTAATTAGTCAACAAGACAGTAGCTAGAGTAGGACTTTATAATAAGGTATTGAGAAAATGGGGATATCCTAAATACATCTAAGGACTAGATTAGGGGTGAACCGAAAGTTATGTGCACAAGACGTAGAATGGGACCACGCGTTTTGATCACATGTGCCATGGGCAAGTAGGAAATTACGTAACTGGATAATTACATCAATGAAATTGAGCCAAAAATATATTTAGATTCATGTGTTTTGTCTGCTTTCTTTTATAGTTAATTTTGTGATCGCCCAATATTATATGGACAGTGTATTGTCTTGATAGGTCATAAACCTATCACCGCGAATAAGTCGTGAACGTTTTCCGACCACTCACTGTTTACACACAGTCTTTTTTTAACATACAAAGTAGCGTGCAGTTGATTGGTGATTTGAGACGACCAATGTACGAGATGTTTCCAGGACGTATAGCTATTATATCTGGATTGCCCGATCATAAAAACCATACCCTGGACAGTTTATGCCGTCTGCAGTGTTTCTAACGCTGGTATTTTCATTATGTGTGCTCGCGTGGTAGCTGTATCGTTAAACAGAAATGTTGTGCTGTACCATAAAGAGCTTGGTTATAAGATGAGATAAGGGGCGAATTTCTGACGCGAGATATACATTTGTAACGGGAAGTGTACACAGCACATAATGAAGGTATTTGTTATATGTATTGAAGAATATTGTCAGTGTTGTAAATGTTAAGTAGACTTTGTAGTTTGTTGAAACGCTTAATGACAGGGGAGTAAAAACTTTGTGCAAATAGTAATAAATGATATGTTCTATAAATTTATGACATGGTTTATATCACGGTTTATATCAAGTACATGTTGCCCTTGTAGGAAAGATAATTCTTAATTTGGGAAAGTGTTATGTCAATCGATATGGAATCCCTTGTAAAAAAAACCCCGCTATCTAGAACTTTATACTTGTCAGTTGTTTTGGTTCGTGTTGTCGGGACTGTCTTTTGGTGTATTCTGGGCAGTAGAGTGTAATGATGGACTGGGGCTGATCTGAAGTTTGTTCAAACCAGAAGTTAATTAGTAGTCGCTTCCTGATAACCTCAAGGTTTATTTCTCTTTTCCGTGATGCCGCTTCATTAACCGTATAGGGTTAAATATGGATTCTTCAGCCAGGACCATAAACTTGGGATTGCTAGCTTTAATCTGATTCTATTTCCCGGGTGTGTGATCGAGCTAGCTGATAAGTCCCCGGGCTGGGAAATAAAAACTGCTTCATGCTAGACTACAAGCAATATGTATTTGCACAGCCTGTCTGGTTGTCTGATGCAAGACATCACATCAACTCATCATATTTCAGTTTCCAACCTCTTTAAAGTCTATGGAGCACAAGTTTTGTGCTTGTGGGGTGGAAACAAATTTTCCTCGGTTAGAAAAGTGTTATAACTTGCTGGTATATTACTCTTCAAGCGTGGGTTTTCAATTGTATTTGTGCGTCTATTATAAAGCATATTTGATTTGAGAGAGCTTGGTTGATTTACTGGTCATTGCTGGCCACACAGACCGCCCAGACCTCACTATAAATAGCTGAACTGTTCGTGTCCCCTGAGATCGCCAGCAAAATCGATAAGATCCCCAACCAGAAATAGCAGAATATCGGATTAACTAGGACAAATAACGCTTTATTTCGGATCAATGTCACTAAGCTACAAACAGCGTCTTGCAAAGAGAGAAGAGGATCACGTCTGGATTATAAACCAGCTGATATACACACTTGACTAGATTTATTGAAATTAAATCGTATGCCCATGAATTATGGAACTGTTAAGGAGACGTTAATAAAATACAATGAGTGGATAATTGTGCAATCCAGACAGCTTCAAATAACTTCGGCAGTCGTTAGACCGGGCAGCTCAACATCCCCTTTATCACACCAGACACATTTGTTACAATGAATTGACTTGTAACTAGCAGTTCTGATTGGCACAGTTTGTCCTGTAAAAAGAGACATGCTAATGGCTAGGAGGGGTTAATATCGGTGGTTCATAGAACTGGACTTAAATAGAGCCAGACCATAAATCTCACACCGAATAAGCGAGCTGACTCTCAAAGCTAAATGGGATGTTAACATTTGCGAATAAAACCATTCAGTTTTTTATTTTCAATTTGTAGCTTATCATTTCACACGGCTCATTTAATTACTCCTCAATCCCGTCTAATTTAACCTTTTCCCTTGGCAAGCAGACCCTAAAATGTGGTTCGGTTCCGTCACTAGTAACCAGGACAGCATGTAACCTGATGAATATAAACATTTGTTGATTCTGTTAAGCACCTCGAATCTTCACCTTTACGAATATTAGCGAATGAATATGTACATAAAAATACTGTTTACCCACATAAGACAGCATTTCAAGTGAACTATGCGCATATATCAAAGTATGGTGAAGAATTTTGATAGATGCCACAAAATGTTTGCCAGGCATCTTGGCGACTTTGAAGTCTTCCCGTCCGCTATGTAATTTGAAAAAGCTATTTCCATACACAATATCTGTTACTGACACCTGGCAGGTATTAAGTTAAGATTACGTAACTTTTGCATGTAAAAGGGCCGAACTTAAGCGTGGTTGGTTGAGTTGATTTTATCTCACATAAACCAACTACTTATAAGTTAGAGCTCTGCCCAAGGTTTTCGTTTTTTTTCAGACGGATGGCTATACGATATAACACCAACAGTATGTTAATGATTTTAACTAAATGTGTAATATTAATGTTTTGCACTCTTCATTCCAAACTTGTTTATGTGCTTACTTTAAAATTAAATGGGAATAAAAAAATGGTATTTCTCTCTTTAACTGTAATACCCTGAAGCACTAATCTTCACAACTTTTGTTAATAGTTGGTTTTGTTCAGAACCAGCAGATTGGAAAATTCATGTATACAGGCACCATCAGAAAACGCGAAATGAAAAAAAGACGCAGTTTACCGTCAACCATTAACAGACAAAACAAAAATGTGTGTTAGCTGTCCTACGTCCTCTTCCTGGCTTTATTCTCATAAAATAGACAATTTCATGTTAATACCAGTGCAACTGATTTTAAATGTAAAGATTCCCAATCAGATGTTTACCAAAAGTACAGTGTATCGCATCAGTGTAAAACTTATTCATCTGATTTTTTGTTTCAGTGCCTATTTGTGAAGACTTTGGGATACGTATCATTATCCGTCAAGCAGCAACTTTCTTTACGAAGAAAGAATGTCTTTCCTAATATGTGGACGGAGTAAAAAGCGAAAGGTAGAAGAGAAAAAAGGTCACAAGAATCTAGCCGGTGTGGAGATAACACCAGCAACAATCGACTCCGCAGAACATTCCGTGTTAAGCCCAGACATTTTCTCACCTCAAGACTCTGATGCTGAGGACACTCTGGGGAGCAAACCTGCCGTGACCTTTGCCCCTGATATTCCGGACACTGACGATCAAACAAGTCATAAACATCAAATAATAGATTCCGATAACAGCAATATCATGGCATGCCAACCAGATAATATCAACAAATTACGGAAAGAAAACGAATCTCTCCGTGAAAAGCTAAAGGCTGAGAATGATTCGCCAGAAATGGCAGCTTTAAAACGAGAGATGGCTCAGCTAAAAACGGAAGTGGCTAGTCTACGTTCTCAAAACACTGCCTTACAACAGGGCTTAAAAGATGTCGGGCTTAGCGCTAAGGTAATGGAGGGCAGAGAAGATAAGGTGAGAGTGATAACTATAGTAATCGGGTTAAAAAATAAACATGATGATAAAGTCTCCCAAATTTTACCCAAACATGCTGCTAAAATCAAAACCTCCTGATGAAGCTGACCCCATTGCTATAAAACAGCTTGAAACGGGTCACACATTATTAACGGGTAGGCCTATATAAATATACTCAGAAGTTGAAATTCCATCAAATTTATGTTTTTGTTATGTGCCCAGCTTCTGATTGCCGCTTAAACAAGTTATTCGTTAAATAAACCGGCTAGTCCGTCAATACCATACATAAAATATTAACCATCGCTTACTTGGCTTACACAGCCTCAGTGACCCTTTAAGACGAAGTGACCCTGTGGCAATAGCCTGGGGGTAATTTCGTTGTCGTGTATATAGGCCTACGATCGACTGCCCATACATCTGTTTGACCGTTAGTGTTACATGTAAACCTGTGATCTCCAAAACTGGTATCACGGCGAATGTTATTGGATTTGGAGGGAAATAGAAGTTATAATCCGCTCAATGACATTTTTAATGTAAGGCCTATTTATATTGATGCAATAGAAACCTAATTCATGTTAACTGATCAACCAAGATATAATTTCTTCCGTTAAGTTGCATTGAGAATAGGATTAGTCGATAGACCATCAAACGTGTACGGACGACTGACCACGTTTCCATCTACTTAAATAACAGTCTTTTCAAACATAATGATCACACAGTGTGAAATTAATAATGGAAACAAGAATTGAATAAACCTAAACTTAAACTTTTATACATTTATTTTGGGTGTATAATACACCTACGCAACATATGTTAGGTTTCACATCAAAACGAGCCTTACGCTCTGTGGAGTTATAAACTGATCATCGAACAGAATTATCCAAAGTTCGCTGAAAAACATGGTCAGAAATAAAAAAAAAAACGGATTGAAGAAGAGAGCGCGGAATTCTTACAATATTACACTGTGTATTTCAATATGGTAAATAACCCGTGTATCAGTAACAACACTCTATATCTAACCGTACCGTAGGAATTTTAAAATGTGCGGTGTATTTGATTTATATTGAGAGGCCTGTACTCATACGCTAATACTAAAGAGCTGATTGTAGATACGATGTGAGGAGCAGAGACTAATCTCAGAACGTGAAAGGGTCCAGCAACAGGTGCAGGATTGTTACACTAAGATGAGGCCAATCTTAGAACGTGAAGCCAGTCGACAAGAGGAGGTGGACGACCTCAAAGACAAGCTCTCCAGACAGAACCGTAGCTCACGGAGAATATTTGAGTTGATGGAACGCCTAATGGTGGAATGGAAGCAAAATGTCCTTCTCAGAGCTGAGGTTAAGAAGGTATGTTATAGAGCTACCATAAGTTCACCCATTGGAAACTTGTCAAATAAAGCGAAAAAGTTAGAGCTTTTATAACAACGGAATTCTAGTTATATCGTGCACATTTGCCGTCTAAAGATTTACCTCAAAGTTTGATGACGAAAATTTTAAAAGAGAATTAAGTGTTACCGTAAAACCAGCTTGCATATAGAGTATCCTATTTAACGTTGCACGAGCTTCAACATAGTCGTATATATTATATTTCACTTTGAAGTAACATATCTGGATTTTGTGTTAATAGTTGAAGACCCTTATCCTGTCGTTTAGTCGTTCTCTGAACAGTATCACTCGCACCATGGAGGACGGAGAGTATAAGGTGAGGGGGGCCATTAAGACAGAGGTTTCCAAAGTGGTTAAGGTCACCTATGATAGTAAACGGGAAGTCATCCAATACCAGCGAGTCATCAACGACGCTCTGGACTGTATGTTAGCCATCAGAGAGCTACAGAAGTCCGGGAACTGTAAACAACATGCTGGAGACTATCTCCTGTCCTTCCAGAAAATACAGGAAGATCATCCCGAGGTGGCTGCTGTCATAGGTAAACATTTTCTCGCCGTTTCACAAACATTATCGCGTATTTCACACAAATTATAAAACATTTAACAATACTTAACATGTATTTCACATACATTACTACCTATTTCACAATGCCCAAAATCACAAAAAGATCCTTAATGTCACGGGAATAGTGCATATACAGGCATTTGAAGTGTTAATCACATGATGGTATGTGCCTAGCGTGATATCACTAGATTGAAAAGATCAAAGTAGAGTGAAAGTAGGATGTAATAATAGGCCTTATGTAGAATTTATTGAACATTCTTCGGTTTTTGTAGCACGGGTGGTTGTGCCGTGGTGTTTAGGCCCCGGTGGCTGTGCCCCGTTGTTTGAAGCGCGGGTGGCTGTGTTCTGGTGTTTGTAACGCGGGTAGCTGTGTCCTGGTGTTTGTATCGCGGGTGGCTGTGCCCTGGTGTTTGTATCGCGGGTGGCTGTGCCCTGGTGTTTGTATCGCGGGTGGCTGTGTCCTGGTGTTTGTATTGCGGGTGGCTGTACCCTGGTGTTTGTATCGCGGGTGGCTGTGCCCTGGGGTTTGTATCGCGGGTGGCTGTGCCCTGGTGTTTGTATCGCGGGTGGCTGTGCCCTGGTGTTTGTATCGCGGGTGGCAGTGCCCTGGTATTTATAGCGCAGGTAATTTGTGTCCTGGTGCTGATTAAGAAGATGATTTGTTGTGGCGTTCAGTTATTGTTTTGTCTTGTCTATTTGTTGCCAAGGGTGTGAAGGGTGGTTTCTTTACATTCCGTCATAAGGAAAAAAACTTTATGTATGGTGTAAAACCCCAGCCACACATACAAACAATGCAGTCGGTAACAAAAACATGACTCAGATGGATTTTCAACTTATGGGTATATTAAAAAGCCATCCAAGTCATGTTTTTGTCATGTATTCAGCTTCCAAATGTCGCTT
>JAVFBZ010150301.1:0-40607 GCA_032466195.1 Katharina tunicata
TAATGTGTTGGGACGTAGTCTGGTAATTTGTTGGGACGTAGTCTGGTAATTTGTTGGGACGTAGTCTGGTAATTTGTGGGGACGTAGTCAGTCCATGGTGTTCTTGATTTAGGTCTTATGTGAGTTTTCCATCTTAAAATTCTCCAGTCATCAACATAACCAAACTAACGAACATTATTCCAAAAACTAAACTGAGAGTTCACCATGAAGTCATTTCAATACTTTGTTTAAATCTTCCTCGTATCCTAGATCCGAAGAAGCAGAAGGCTTGTTGTGCAGTTAAAATATTTATGCAGCTGTAATTCAAAAACATATTTTATATGTTGTAACAATCGTGAAAAGCCACTGTTAGAAGGTCTATTCAACAAACATTGTGGATGGCCTCCAACATTCATCACTACACAATTAACAATGGTAAATTTCAAGAAACTTTTATAAAGTTTCTTTACATAGATAAATTCATACATTTATGCGATACATGGACATATAATGTGTATCGAAAAGACAATCTCCCGTGTCTATGAAAAAGTATTCTTGCTGAAGCCAATATTTAACATTGCTTACAAGAAAGCAAAAAGAACAATTTAAAAAACTCAGTCACAACAACTATGGAAATTTATCAAGCAAATAACATATTTCGCCGAAAGCCTATCCTTGCTTCACTTGTGAAGGCAATAAAAAAAAAATATATCATTTAGTATTTAAAAAAAGAACCCGAATAGACTCGGCTGATTCGATGCCCCCAATTACAGTCAGTTCGAGCTCTAAAATGAAACTAAATAATATGTTTCTGTACAGTCCAAGTAAACACAGACAGAGAACAAATGCTCTCATATTTAGGCAATTTAACTTGCAAGAATGTATCACAACACAATCTAATAGACAAAGACTTCACGCTGACTTCTATAAGGCTACAGCTTGGCTGAACCTTATCCTCTCTCCACTATACACGTGCTCCTTCCACTGATTACAGATCCAATTTAGCCCTCGAAGAACTTCCGTACTTTCGGTGTGAGTAATCGAATAAACGAACGTGGTACCATAGTCCGTGAAACATTGACGTATTTAAAATAATTGTAAGGCATAGCAATCACTTCCAATAACGCTGAAAGTAATTTTCTGTCCTGAAATGTAAAATGAAGAAAAAACAAAAATGAAATATGTTGCAATTGGTTAATTCTTAGCATACATATGAAATAAGATCATTATATTCTAGGTTATAATGTCCAAAATTATTATATTTTTCAAATTAGCTGTGTTGATTTGTAACAAAAAATCTGGCAAATGAAATGTCCAAGGTATGGAGACCAATATAGAGAGTTCTAGTTTTACGGAGCATCAAGTTGGTGTGTTACTTTTGTTCTACTGAAAATACACAAAGAAATTTTTGTCAGATTGTGTTATTTTTTATGATCGTCAAACGCTAAATTTATGACATTCTACCAGCCTGTACTGGATTAGACAACATAACATCCATCACCACTAACACTGCGGTTTGATCGCGCTTACTGGTCCAAGATCTACATGTGTTATGGCGACAACGCAGGTTCCTGGCTGCAAACAGCCATAACAATCTTGAAAAATACATCAAGTAAAACAATGTATTGTTTATTGTTACTCGAGTATGTAAAGTTGGTCCGCTAAGCTAAGTTAATCGCATGAACCACGGTTTAATCCATTTCTTGCTATCGTTCTAACATTATCTTTTAACAGTTTTAATACTAGAAACTATTGTTAAACGCTGTTAACTGTTAGAATACACCGACGTCATATACGTAAAATAGCCTTAAGTACGGCGTTAAACACCAATTTATAAACATTTCATGTAAAAATATACCACTTTTGTGTGTGGTGAAGGTGTTTACCTTCAGTATCTCTCTATGTTGATGTGAGCTGTACAATCGACTGTCTCGAACAATGTCTTCTATTAAACCCTGATATTCCTCTGAAATGTAGAAAACAAATGTGTTCTTTATAAATTCTTTCAACAAAACTGCAAAAAGTTAAGTATGCACTATTTGGTAACAGTTTCCTATGTTCTTTTGTCTGTTTATGATTCTCTTCTTAAACATTTATATCAGTCAGGCATTGAAACTATAGCTACATGTAATCACCCCGCACTATTTCCATTCAACAAAACTTGATGATGCAAACACGCTAACTTGAAAATCTTTTCGACATGATTGTGATAATAAAGAATCAGTCGGTGCACGTCTACTGTACCATTAGTGTGATGTTCTTTAATACCATTACAGTTTAGTTTTTTATTGACATTGTCTGCGAGACAGTTCTTTTGCCGCACGAACGAGCGGATAGTTGCAAAATAAACTCAATAACAACACTTGACAAGTTTGTTGTTTACTCTTGCTATCCTGTTGACCTCAAACCTGTCCTCTGTAAAGTTTTAACGTTAGACTATCCCTGGTATATGTGAATGGGCTATCCGTAATTATAAAACTCACCGTTGTATGTAACATATGGAATAGAGAATCCGGCAGCTGTATTTTTAGAATCTGATTTGAATTGAATCCATAGTTTTCGCGACCTTG
The DNA here is from genome assembly GCA_032466195.1 of Katharina tunicata. Classification (NCBI taxonomy): domain Eukaryota; kingdom Metazoa; phylum Mollusca; class Polyplacophora; order Chitonida; family Mopaliidae; genus Katharina; species Katharina tunicata. The sequence goes on from JAVFBZ010150301.1 coordinate 2,550, forward strand.
CTGTAAAGGCTATGGGTCTTTCTGCAGTTTCACAACTTTCATGGGTAAACAACGATGTCGGGGCAGCTGTAAATAAAATACAATCCTTTAAAACGGTTGTATCGTTAACCTCGGTTGCCAAAGCAAATGAGATAAGATTGTGACAAAAGCGTGAAAGATAAAGCTTCACTAACACCCTATGGAAACATAATTTGACAACCAGATTCTCTGAGGATGACATAAAGCTACAATGACATCTGATAGAAAACAGAATTTCAATACCAGATTTCTTCATGACGCGTTGGCCAAAGAGAAGCTTACACATTCCATTAAAAACACAATTTGAATACCAGATTTCATCATGACGAGTTTAATAGTCAGATTAAGTTTTCATGACACCCAATAGAAATATATTGTGTTACAAGATTTCTTCATGACAAATTGGTCAGATAAAACTTCGATGGCCCCCAATAAAAATCGTAATTTGATAACTAGATTAAATCATGTCGAGCGGATGAGACAAACCTTCGATGACAGTCACTGGAAAATATAATTTTGTTCTCGTGACGAATTGGTCTGATAAAGCTTTCAAGGCACCCAATACAAAATATAATTTGAATACCAGATTTCATCATGACTGGTGGATGTGATAAACCTTCAATGACAGCCAATAAAAATAAAAATTTATTTACCAGATTTCCTCATGACGAGTTGGTCGCCACATTTATCTTCCTCTCTGAGAAATATCTCTGGAATAATTAGAAGAATCCTGCGCCCTTTAGCTGGTTTGATTGTCCACGTACACTCCACGTTATTTGGGTAATCACCAGGGTAGTTTGGACTCTGGATGTAACCTTGGAATTCCTCATATACACCTCCACATTTTGTATCTGTGGACAGATTAAAGGATTTATGCGTAATTTTTAACACAGACTCCAGTGTGTTTAGGGCTTGTGTGCGTAAATGACTTTACAACCGTTGTTTCTTACTACATTGTGTTTAATAAGATCTGCGTGAATACATGACTTTACAACCGTTGTTTCTTATACTACATCGTGTTTAATAAGATCTGCGTGAATACATGACTTTACAACCGTTGTTTCTTACTACATTGTGTTTAATAAGATCTGCGTGAATAAATGACATTACAACTGTTGTTTTTACTAACAATATGTTTGGAAATGTCTGTCTAAATAAATGGATTGTAAGGTTTACTCCACAACGTAATATGTCATTGCCGTTGTGTACCTTGTACACTAAATATATAACATTCAGTATGGAATTAAACATCAAGTCAATAAATGATTAAATATTTTCCTATACTATTGTATTGAATGTGCCCTTTCTGTCCAACAATATTGATATGTGCCTACCTTTACATTGAGTATTGTTAGATGCCCCAGGGAAGTCAGTAACGGTTTCTCCTGGACATGCTATACAGAAGTTCTGACCGGACTCTGGCTGGTATTTACCCACTGGGCAGGGCAAACACGTATCACTGGACTGCTCATAGTAATAGCCCGGCGAACAGACTTCTGGAAAAACAGTATTACATCATTCAATGTGAGCGTATGGCTACCCTTATATAAGCCAATATACGGGAACAGAATAGTATCATCCTTTAAATCATATATAGGGTCTTCTATCAATAAATAATATAGCATCCATTAATATACTAAAAATGCGGACTTCCCCTTTATCTCTTATGATTTATGTCATCCGTACAATGCAGAAACTTAGCTATTATCTCCAACAAAGAAGCCAGTACGCTATCGTTCCTTTTATTTCCTTCATATTTGATAATAGCACATATTTATGTGATAATGATACCTTCAAAAGAGATAGTGTATCAAATGTAAGGGGTTAAGTGCTACCTAATCGGTACATTCTTTTAGACCAAAAGGGATTAAAATAAAATAAAAGTTTAATTTAGCGAGATAGCTCAAATGGCAGAATCCCCTTAATACATGTTGATGTGCGTTGTCTTAGTAGTTTTTACCGTATAATAGTTTTGCAGATTCCAACATGTTAAACGTACTTCTTAAAACAACTGTGGCAAAAAAAATGAAAAGATTGTGAAAAACGTATATACATAATAGGGGTCTCTGTTACCTGATACAATACAGTCTTGGAAGCCAGTAGAAGCATAGCCCGACGTCCTGATGTCTCTACCACAGGCTACACAGCTTGTCCGACCATAATCCGACTGGTAATAACCAACAGAGCAAGGTTTACATGGCTTACTACCGTCGTCAGAATAAAATCCAGGGTCACAAATAGCTACAAAATAAATTCATAATGTAATGAATATACCATGCTTTGTCTGGTCTGTTTCTTGGTCATTTGCACAAGTACGCCATCTTTAACAAAGGACAGAAAAAAGTTTCCTGTGTCCTTGAACCTGAAATTAGAAGAACGAAGTAACAAAATAGCTCTTGCAACTCTAACATTTCCTATACATTTTCTGTACGCCTATATAACATATTTAGTATAATTGCGCTTTAAGTGAATTTCATACCATTCCCAATAGATGTAACTCGCTACTTGGCAATAAAGAGAATACCACTGATGTTGTTGTTTTTTTTTACATTTTTTTTTCTTCTAAATTTTCAAACGGGCATAAATAAGGCACCGATAAGTCTCCTTGAGGCGTTCATCATTTTATTATTGATACCTTACGACAAACTTATAACAAGAACCTACCAATTGGTTTCCAAAACTGAATTTTTTTGGGTACATGTTGGAACTTTGGATCTATGATAAGACAACATTTTGATCCTTCACATTACATTTAATTGAACACAAAACGTTAATCAAGCTTAGATAAACAGATTGAAATATTAATATCGACAAACTTACAATCACAGTCAGCGGCGGACTTCGCTCCTAACATTCCAGATCCGTGTATTTCCTTATTACAATGTTTGCAGGTAAATTCCCCCTCTTGGTCCTGGTACGTCCCTTCAGGACAGGGGACACAACTCACCGAGTCACCATTAAAATAAGTGCCCACACTGCAGGCCACTAAAATGTTATAACAGTTTAACCATTTATAACAAGGTTTGAAGTAAGATAAACAATTGTAAATTATTTCATATTAGAACATACGTGACAATGGAGTTTTAGAGTACAACGATCGCCAAGGGGTCGAAATACTTAATTACCAAAATGGTTAATTGAGACAAAATTTGAGCGGTTTGAAGAGCGACAAACAAAGCAAATGAAATTCACGATGTTCAAGGATAAGAAGACGCCACACACAAAACAAAAATGAAGCAGTGTCGCGAATTTCGTGAGGATCTGCTTTTTTGTTTTTACATTGGCGGTAAATTAACTCCACAGTAGCTGAAAACTACACCAAGTCAACTTACCGCATTCACTATTAGCCAACACTTGACCCGGTTTACATGTCATCTGCAGACGAGAGGCTTTAAATGACTTTTTGGCCACCTTGTGACGGTCATTTTCAAACCTTTGGTAGAAAAACATGTCAATAGAATAATTAAATATAGACAGTTCTTAACTTCTAACTTTCAAAACTAATATTAAACTTGATTTAATTCGCTCAAATGCAAATATGCAGTGGTAAGTGTCAATTAAACAAGTATGTAAAATTTGAAAATTCACAAAAATTATATTGAATAATATTATACTTACATAATGTAGAACTTATCTTTGTTGATCGATTTTTTCACCTTCTTAATAGTTTGTTTCAATTTTTTCTTCATCTTTCTTTTGATACATTCCATGCCACATTTATCTAAAACAAGAAATTTATTGACATAGGTCTACATCCTGCGTGTTTATGTCCATACAAATAGTCTTCATGAATAAATGGAGGTATACCGACGTACTCAGTGTAGTTATGAAGACTATATAAATTGCATGATTTAAGTAAACAGGTATAACATAAAATATTGGTTTTATCGAATAGCACAGGGTTTTCGGTCCCGATTCCCATCAGATTAGACTCCAAATTAGGCCTAGTGAAATCGCTTTGGATTTTTGAAACACCACCGGACTAAATGTTCTCTTGTTCATAAAATATCATAAATTGTAGTCAGAAAGTTTACCTGACGGATCATTGGGCGTGACCTCCAGTTCAAACTGAGCAGTTACTGTCACCTTCTTATGACTCATTCTTTTCTTTCTCCGATTGGCACATTTAAATGTCACGTGGTCTAGGTTACAATGGTCTGTACATCGGTACCTCTTCTTAACTGAAAAGATTTGGAGAAAAAAAAGGACATTAGAAGACTATAGGCATGTTACAAAAAAGGCATGCTTCCCTTTAGACAGGAAAGCATTTTGTTTTTGCGTTACAACGGTACCGTTTTGGTTGATAGTAAATTACTGCAATGTTTTATCGGGTGGCCTACCAACAAGTTCATAAGCAAGTTGTACAGAGCAATTCTTCAGTTTTATCGAAAATATACCTGATACCGGGGAATCCATAGCAGGGCTTAAATTGGCAGTCTACAAAAATATCAACGTCTGTCGACTACTGTTTGAGACACGGAACTTCTTATCCACTGTGATTTAGTATAACATACTCACCTAATATTTCGTTCTGTAAACTTTTTAGGAATTCAAATTTACTTTGTTCCCGTACTTGACAGTGATCAGCTGCAAATCGAAACCTGGCTCTTCTTAACATATGTGGTGGCTGGACGGCCTCTGTACAAGGAAAGACCATACACAATACAGGTTTTAGAGGGCATCTTCGCTAACCAAGGGTTTCATTCCCAGTAGAGTACCTCGGAATTAAACTCTTGTCTAGCGAATATGTTCAGAGGGTAGCTTAGGCGTGTTCAAATTTTACACAATACAGGTTTCAGAGGGTAGCTTATATGCGTTAACATATGTCGTATTTAAGGAAAACGACAATAAGGATCAACAAACAGTAACATGGTTCTCGGTCTTATCGACGGTTAACGCTGATTTGATTATGTTAAGATTGAGTATGTACATCTACATGTGATTTTCATCAGAACACCGACAATGCACAGAAGTCATACAAGTGAAATACCCTTGAATACGTCGTTTAATACCTATCGACGAAACAAATATATGATTTAACTGAAGCAAAGAGAGAGGTAGAAGGCTCCTTTTAATACCTGAGCAGCTGGGTAGATGTGTAGTGTTTTGTTCATTTGTCCACTGGTAACCTGTCGAGTGGCCACAGCGATAGGTAAAGGTTTGGGAAGCCTCAGCTATGAAGTGGGCGTTATTATGACAACGCAGGGTACACTGCTGGCCATCAGGGACGTGGGAACAATCCAAGCTGGCTTTGGCCGGAACTTGCAAAGGAATGCATCGCATATAAACTGAAAACAGAATCATCTACATATGAATATAATAATCCAAAAGTGTTGTACTACAAGAGAAATCGACTGAATCAAAACTAAGGAAATGCCGAAAGGAAAGCTTATTTGTTGACTTGAACTTGCTCTCTTATTACTCAAGCTGGAAGCCTCCAATGCCGTCTTTATATAAAGGCATTGTTGTTAACCCTCCCTTAACTTTTAATGTAAATGCCTTTCTGTTTTACACACAAGGACGAAGGCTTATTTATAGGTTTTAATAAAGATTTATACTTTTTGTATATAACGCAGTTTGGGTTACTAATTGTTGAAAATATTGATGTCGTATGTCTATATCTTACCCACACAATCTTTGTTATTTGGATGGAGTAAACTGCCATGTCGACATGTACACTTATACCCTCCCTTCATGTTCTGACAGTCATGTTGACAGCCGCCATTCTTTATACTGCACTCGTTAATATCTACAATTAAATGATAAAACATCTTTATCATATGCGAACAAAATAGCCGACATCAAGGTGCAATGATTAAATATTAATGTCAGACGACAAACGTTAACAATTGTCACATTTCATTAAATGGTACGTTAAAGATCTATTGTAATAGTACAAATAAACATCTTTCAGGTCCCGAAGCAGAAGTTAGATCAACAGCAATTTTTAATATATAAAGCCATTTGAAAAAAATTAAAAAAACAGATAATTTTGGAGGCCAACTTGAATATGCCCGAACAATCACCAATGATACCACCAATAAGGATTCTCATCTACAAAAATATGGGAGACGAACTAAACCGATAAAAGCCGATGATGACGTCACTTCACTGTCCGGAACCTTATAATTTCACTGCTTAGTTGGACTTGTGCTCAAAGCTATAAAAAAAACAACTCATATACTTAGTTGGACTTGTATTCAAAGCCATACTCAGTTGGACTTGTACTCAAAACCATAAGATACAACTCAACTACTTAGTTGGACTTGTACCCAAACCCATAAGATACAACTCCACTACTTAGCTGGACTTGTACTCAAAGCCATAAGATACAACTTCACTACTTAGTTGGACTTGTACTCAAAGCCATAAGATACAACTTCACTACTTAGTTGGACTTGTATTCAAAGCCATACTCAGTTGGACTTGTACTCAAAACCATAAGATACAACTCCACTACTTAGTTGGATTTGTACTCAAAGCCATACTCAGTTGGACTTGTACCCAAAGCCATGAGATACTACTCTTCTACTTAGTTGAACTTGTACTCAAAGCCATAAGATACAACTTCACTACTTAGTTGGACTTGTACTCAAAGCCATACGAAGTGGTACCAACAGGAAAAGAACGCGTTCAGCAATTAATTAATTTAAGTTGGAATCAAGCCTGTCATGCTTACCAGCACAATGTGTCATGCCGTATATCTGGTAGCCGGTTTTACACTGACAATGGTAACCACCTGGCGTATTCACACATATATGATCGCATGTCGAATTCATGGCACACTCATCCATATCTGAAATCAATAAAGTACAGATAAGGTGTTACACGGATATTATTGTATATGTCCATGTCTAAAACATTTCCTTTTTTTTCTTTTTTGGCGCGTTTGTTTTCATTGTTTGTTGGTCGGACCGCTTTCCTCTTTACTTGTCCAAAACGTTTTAGATTAGCTTTAGGTGTTAATATAATTAAAGGCAGATCATTTTTGTATAAACACGCAACTTTCTTTTCGCTTGAATATTATACTAGTTACAATATATCGCACCAATCAGATTCGGATAGTTTTCAGTAAACTGGGGATATTGATTTTGCATAATTTGCGAGTAACCAAGGCATTCAAGGTTTTAGGTATTTGTTACATTTTTGTTACATTCTGGCTGCTGTTAATGTAGAACTGATAGCAGTTTTTACCGGTCAAATATAGTTATTTTCATTGCCAACATCCCAACCGTTTTAAGAATGTATTACTTGAATGGCTACAATCTGGTAACACCCTAAGATTGCGGTCCTAGATCTTATGTGTGCAAACAGAGGACTAGATCCACAACTTGATGATAGTGAAGCTACATCGAACACGCCGGAAAAAAATAAGTATTAAATCATTCGCTTTTATATTCATTACCTACCTTTGCATGTTTTTTCATCCATATTGACTTTATAACCCTTAGGACACACACATTCATAACTACCATACGTGTTTACACACTGGTGGCTACAGCCGCCATTATTGATCTGGCATTCATCAGCATCTAGAAAAAAAACACACACAGAAACAGATAACGATTTATTTATTTATGTATTTATTTATTATTTTTAATTTTTGTCTAGTTTTGAAGATGATATTTTAATTTTTTGACGTTATTTAAAAAAGCACGTAATAAATACTATATAAATGCAAAGATCCCGTCATTAAATTTCTGTCGAAATCTAAGCCTTTTCTAAATGCTAGTTGTAATTACAAATATATGTACAAGATTTTATGTAACCTATAAATGGTGGCATAAATATCCAGAAAAAAAATGAATATCTACTACTTTGTCAAAAATAAAAATAAAAAACACTCAGCAGTTATAAAAATGTACATGCCAATCAAAAGTATGAGATGGTTTAATATGTTGTCCAAAATATAAGAGCTGTAAACAAATGCCATGTGCTAATTATATTTTACAAATATTTGACAAACCTGAACAGTTTTTCCCATCGTGATGTAACGTGTAACCTTTGGGACAGATGCACTGTGGGCCTAACCTGGTATCGTTACATTTTCTCTGGCACCCTCCATTATTTACTCCGCACGAGGCTTTGGTTCAGAAAGCAGAACATTGGAATAATATAGATTATCCTTTATCACATTTATTGCTTACAACATTGCTTAATTTAAGGATTTATAAGAAAGTGGAAGGCATTACACATCAAGATACGATTGATGACAACTTCTGACAAATTGTGAAGTGGTCACAGATAAATTGTCTTTATATTTCGACAAATTAATACTTTACAAACAGTATGGGTTGTAAGGTAAAAATAACGGTTGCATTCTCAAAGGTAATGCAGCTCCAAAGACATTTCATTTTTCGCCAAATAATTCGCACTGGTGTGTTTCTCAGCCAGCTTCAAATCCGATGTCTTTGTTTTGTCTACTACCATTCCACGGTAAACTATGCATTCAATTTTGGTACAATCTCAACCTTAACTTTACTGAAAAGTTCTTAAGATCAGATTAACTACATAAAGGCCGTGAAAGTGGTAGGACTGCCGAAGTAATTATACCAGCGGATTTTAAACAAAGAATCGCTAATGCCATCTGTCATATTTTTTGTTGCTAAAAGAACATTCGTAAAACAAGAAAACGTACAGCAGAGGCGGATTGATAACAGTAATTAACTGAATAAAACTACTTTAACAAATTAATCTTAATTTGAAAGTAATTAAGATTTAATCAATCAATGGTTTCATTGATTTCAGATACAATCATGCACACAATGGATCTTCAGTATATTAATTATTAGTTGATATGAATTAAGATCATAATCAAAGGTACTTGACGTCGTTGGACTTTACGTTATTGGCCTTCTGCTGTGCACTTGTTTTGGCTTCTTACTTCTATAACCTATAAATGAAGCGTTATGTTTTATTTCCAAGCAGTGTTTACCGAAAACTCGTTCCTAATGTCAAAAAAAAAATTTCATCCCTAAATAAGTATTTTGTATTTTGTTCTTCATATACTCAGCCTGCTAGTCACCAATTAATTAAAAGAAGACATTTAAGTGGAGAAAGAGATAAGCTTTTTGTTAAATGAAATTCAAGTGTAGATACTTGCTAATACTATGTGTACAAATAATCAACTCCCAGGAGCATCGCTCCTCTTAATTTAGACAATTAATTATCCACTTACCAAAGCATGTAGAGTTATTATCAAGTCCTATGTATTTTGGTGCACAGTTACATACTGGTCCAAACAGCGTGTCCTTGCATAGGTGCTGACACCCACCATTACCTAGCTGACATGTGGCTGAAACATAGTCATGCTTTCCCGTATACACTCAATACATGTACCATATTTCTACAATTCCATGCCGTCTTTTTTTACGCTGCAAAACTGTTACATGAGAACGATAGTAATCGGTATCATAACAAACACACCTTAATGATTAACATTGAGATAATCGTGTTGTGGTAAGTTTGTGTAATACGACGGAGAAGAAATATGGCTCTGTGGATGGAACTTTGAATAATGCTTCATTAGGAAAAACGATCTGTTTTCATCTGAGTAATTAGACAAGAGCACTGTAACACTGTAAGTTATGGTAGATAGATTGATTCACTTGATTAAAAATAGTTTACAATAGTATATAAATTAATTACAAATTTTGTATCTGTGGTAGCAAGTTGTTGTGAATGCATGTTATCGTCACACTGTTTTAATAAACAAAATAACAGGCAGTTTCTTCGTTAATCAAGATAGGTTTTAATGAAAAGGCTCTTTTATACATTTATAATGTCCAAAGTGTTTTTATTGCAAATGCTTTTAGAAAGATGTTGATATAAAATCTGAATGGTTTTGCTTTGGGACACCATACATTACAGTACTGAGATGTTATGAACGTATTCTGTTGTCATGTGTCAAAGGCGAATAACTTTCGCCAAGAAGTGTTCATGCTGGTGACCATATTTTTATTATATGATGATTCCATTGTTGACATTGGGATAGCTGTTGTTGTTGGCGTGTCCAATATTTATACTTTTTGTTTGGGTCAAAAGGCACCAACTCTGAGCACAATTTTTGTGGAAACAGTTTTGGACAGATATGTAACTAACGTCTTTGATTAGTTTTCCATTCTTCCTATCCTGCAAGAACAATCATACTTAATGTATAATAATGAAATCAGAACTTACGGACACAGTCGGTTTTGTTGGGTAGTTGCTTGTAACCCACTGGGCACGAGCATCCCAGACTGTTACAATATCGACCACAACGGTAGCTATTTTTGCACCACGATCCTGCTGGAGGAAACAACTTTAAGTTATTAAAGTTCAATGGTCTAATATCGAATTACAGGCGAATAGAGCACAATTTCAGTCATAACAATTCTATCATGTAATTAAAAAGATGGATTTTCAATTTCTGAATTAATTGGCCATGGAGCAACGTTTTGTTGCAGATATTAATGCCTTTATATTCATTAGTTGGGCTGGATGGCATTGCATTATTATATACTTCTTATCCATGTTACCTACAGTCTCTTATCATATTAGTATTAAAGAAACATAACAATTTATTTTCTAGCACGGTAGATCATATAAATTGTATCCTACAATGCATGTTCTTGTTCATATCATAGTAGCATAAAGTCTAACAAACTATATGCAACAGCACATTGTATAATATGCTAAGTGTAGTCCAGATAATTACTTACACAGACAGGCGAGTCCTTCGCTGCCCAAAGAGAGACGATCCGAACACTTGCAATGATAACTTCCTATCGTGTTCACACAGCCGCCGCGGCATTCTCCCCTATTTAACAAACACTCGTTAATATCTGTAAGAAGAATAAGACAAATGAGGCAAAGAAATAGTTTAAATCACGTAATATGACATACTTTCCAATAAATGTGAGGTCGTGCACTATATGCTCAAAAATGGGATGCAGTTGATTAAAAAGCGAGACGACACCCGAAAATAATATAGAATTTTATTCTACCGAATGTTTTGTCAAAAAGGTCTATTCCGTTTATTACATCAAATATTCATACACACTTGTTTATCGTCTATTACCTTTACCCTCTCGAATGTTTATTGTAAGCAGAGAATGGCGATGAACACCTCAACAAACCCAATGTTGTATGTATCCGTCCTCCTGGATCTTATTAAGTCAGATTTTAAAAACTGGCTGTTTACTGACCAATGATTTTACACAGCTCTTAACCATAAGACTACACGGCAACATACCATATTTACGTTTTCACACATATTGAAGTTAGAGTTAATTTTAATCAATAGATACTGTTTGCTGAATGTGTATAGGAAAAGCATCAAAATTGGGAATTTTAATTTGCTCATTGACGACAAACTCGTCACAACATGTAGATAGACAGGTCAAACTGTAAATTCTTAAATTAAGTATTTAACAATGTCATTCGGTATAGATCATATTGCCCATGTTCTATCATCCGATTATTCCTGGCTGGGTGATTCATAAAGTGTAAAACTTTAACTACAAGCGTTTCTAGTTGTTTCTATAATGTTCTTGTTTTTATCAAATAGCAGAGATGTTAAGTTTAGGATTTATTGAAGCTGGGTGTACTATATATGTCTATGTAGCGCCTAATCTGACAGGTAAAGTAAAGTGATGTGTGAGAAAGTAGAGGATCTGTCTAGAATATAGCCTCGGGCTTATAACAATACAATTGTCTCAATTAAATTGCCACTAATGTTTTTGTTGTTCGTGAATATGGTTGATGGACAGCGAGGGTTTGTATTTTGGGATACAACTGTTTATCTTAAGAAAGTATTTTGGGTGCTGTCACTATTTCCCAGCAAACAATAAACGTTTGACAGTCTGAGCTGTTTCATGTCGCGAGATACAGGTATTTGTTTTTACAATGCGTTTTTTAATTACCATACGTTAATATTTTAAGCACAGCCCTCGGCTACAACATAAAATAAACTACAATCAGAGTAGAGATGTTATGAGCTGCAGCCGGACAAAATTGATTTCTTATGCAAATTCATAATAAATGGCTCATATCAGAAGCTAGTCTATATGCTAATAAAACTTAATTAAATCATAGTATTAACATAACATTAACGCGGTAAGCTCATCTTATATAACAATACTTAATTATCCATTTTAATTAAATGGCAAACCTACCTGATGATTTTGTACTCATACCCATATAGATTACCTAATAATTCGATGTTTGTCTGCGTATTAAATTCTGCTAACCGACAATACTGTGACTTTTTTACAAACTTAATCGCACACCTTTGCCCTTTAACATACCAACTTTGTAGAGTTGACGAGTTTGCTTGATAAAGGCATTTGAGTGTTGTTATTGATTCAGATTAAATATTTACCTATACAATCATGTCCGTCTGGGGCTAGTTTAAATCCCGGCAAACATCGACAGGTGTAACTGCCAGGTGTGTTTTCACATGAATGTACACAACCCCCATTTTCAAACTTACACTCATTCGTGTCTGAAAAAGAAATATATTATTTGTAACACAATACTGAGTCTGTTTGCCAATAAATATTCAATAATTTTAAAGTGATGAATAACGTAACAAAGGTGGGCGTAAATATAAAATGTTCTGTCTAAAACTGAAATACAAAGCCAAGAACGTCAACGTAAATTTATAAAGATAACAAATAATTAAGTAAGACCAAAGCTATTTTGACAAAATTCTGGAAAAACTAATTTGTAAAAACAGAGAAATTTGCGAAAACGAACAGCAGCCACGGGCCCATTGAAGATATATATTTATTTATACTCCCTGCATTGAAACGCATCAGGTAGCCATCAAGAGCTCGGTAAACTAATCTGGAAAACTAGGTAGGACCTATGCAGTTGTTTGATGATACCATATATTTCAATTTGTTCTGATCGCGATAAGCATACATTTTAATTTCTCTATTTCAATGATACCATGCATTTATATAACAAAGGCCATTGATAAAAAATATAAGTGAGACATACGATTTGATTTGTATATCTGTAACAAAAAAAACTTACCGATACATATTTGTCCATTCCCATAAAATCCTTTTTTACATCTACAGTTGAACGCTCGTCTAGTATCAATACAGTGGGCATCTGAAGAACAGTTATGTGTCCCCTTTTCACACTCGTTGTTTCCTGTACACGCAAATACATATAAATAAAACAATGGTTTCAAAATTCGAGAGAGAAGGTAGTACACTATAAACCATTAACGTTTTGTGAGATATTCCACATATAATGTACCAGCGGAATATTCAATCACTCTTTGGTAACAGAAGGTGTTACCTGGTACAGATGATAAGTTTATTTTGCAATCAACATTAATCAATTATATATAATTTGAGGTAAAGATATTTTCCATTATATTTTAAAGTACAATGAACACTGTTTGCAATTTAACTGTGGTGCTCTGGAGCTGGCATGTAATTAAACTGATACTAATTCTGAACTTGTCTGAATAAGTGAATATATTTTTGAATATATTTGCCAAAGCCGCCGGCTCTTCATGAATCTACGACATCAAAATTGACACTTTAGAATATGCAATGTACACAACGTTACAGACAAAGTTATTAAATTGCTTGGAGGGTTTATTTAAGACCAGTTGACTATGCACTTCATTTGTTTCTGATTTGTTGGCTTTAAAAACATAACAACGGTAAAATTGTGAAATATATGGTTACATATTGATGAACAACATGTCAGCTAAATTAAAAATTAACTATTAAAAATATAAGAGTGGGTAATCTCTACATAGTGTTTTCAAAATCTATTGCCTGCATATTCTTCAAACACTTCGGGAAAATATTGCAGAAACATTAATGCAGCTATGCCAACAATACCAAGAACTTAGAATTATGTCCCTAAAATAGGTCGTACAACTGTTGTCTGACACAGGAGAGTTCCTATGATGAAAACTGCATGAATCTCAATCTGGAATAATGTATTCTCTTTGGATAAGATCTAAATCTTGTTATTGCATGGTGTTTGTAAATTTTATACTTTCAACAAACGCACACAGATTGGGAACAAAATATAGAACCTAATTTGGCAGACAGATCCCGCAACATGTTTTGTCTTTGGTGAACACTAAAGATCAAGTTGTGAAATCAGTTGTATAATGACTGTCCGCAGGTTAATATAACTTACATTACCCTTGTGAACACATGGGATTGCGAAACTCGAAGTGGAAGAATGTTTGGGGCTTATCTGGTTTACCACTAATCTATATTTTCCCAGTAGGAGTGGCTAAGATAAATCCCGTGGTTTAAATCCTCTTCGTGTCATATCTTATTATGACACGAAGCTTTGACTGTAGGGACCACCTTATTTCTGGCCTCTGTCATCTTACTTGGCGCACCGAGTTACCCTTCTGTTTTTACCAGTGATGTAAGCTAACCACATCTCTTTCTGGATTCTCTCTTTCAACAGACACGCTACAGACGGAAATATAAACCCGCGTACAGCCCTCTATAGAGATACACACTCAGCACAAGACATTTCCTTCGCTTGACAGATGGTAACTTGGAAGGCATAGCGATTACCAGAACACTCAATGTAGTCCACTCATTAATCAACCAAGTGCAAAAAGACGATGTTGTTTGATGTTACACTGCTTTTCATCTAGAACGTTTTCTCCCTGGCCTGATGGATTGAATTATGGCTGTAATATGTCTCACTTTTCCCCGACAATATTAATCATTTAGAATAATGTATGTGCTTTAAATGAGACTTGGCAAACCCACAAATGCAGTTGTTATCTTGATTGGTTAAAAATATTTTTCCAAAATCGCATAAACCTTTATTTCAATTAAACAGGTTCCGACAAAGATATGTCGTTTAAAATAACCTGGAAGTGGGTTATTCCCAAAAGCATATTTCTTGGATCGAAAAGACAGATTCTAGCATTTTAGCTCCTTCAAACTGGCGATGTGCTACTGGTCCTATGAATCAGGTTTAACTTCAACTATCATCACAAGACTGTTGGGTAATAGACTGAATTACCTAAAGTATATATTTTAGTTACCTTGAATTACAATTTGTAGTTCGGCAATATCTTAAATTAGATTCGAAAGTAAAACATACATTTTTGTTTACTATAACCAGGTGGTTTGCGATGTTTTGAAGCCCTCCTAATTCATAAACATAGCGATTTAGTTAAATATTGGAGTTTTGTGTGGTAAACCAGTTTGACTTAAATTGATATTGTCAATTGTTTAGGTAGAATATATTGACAACGCTTCATCGACACCATTTGACCACTTGTATTTTACCACCACTCAACCAAAAGTCATTTACCCAGAAACGAATAGCAGACTGGCTGATTGAATAGCCATGTTTTGAGTATTCGTATATGCATGATCACGAACACATTGCTTGAAATCTAGTAATTTAGAGACGCCACCATTCAATACAGGAATGAGTTACATTCTTCCTAATATAAACATTTGATAATTTCTAACACGACGTCAGCTAGGTCATTCCAAGAACGCTACACACCCAAAACGGATATGGTTTGTTATCATGTCTAACTGTGCCACCATTAACCCTAACATTACAAAAGCAAATGAAAACCCATAATCCCGTGAACTAATGATGAAAGAATATAGAATACAACTGTTCTTTCAACTTTAGTAATAAAATCAGCGAGGTTATTTGGTTCGAACCCATGTACACGTTAAGCACTCTAAACCTTATGCAATGTAGCTACATGTATTGGGTGGTTTAAGCTGTTGGGAATTTGTAGTAGTCGCTACCAAAACCACAAACAATTTTCACCACAAGCACCATTTAAAATACGATAAACTATGCAACGACCAAAACAAACAGTGAAATGAAGTCGTGTATCCGGGAAGATTTTCTCTTAACTAATCACTGTACCCAAACCCGTTATATGGTCTAGGCTACGCGCATGTGTTAGTCCTGAGGGCTTGTCTACCATCTTTCATGTACAGTACCAATCTCCAGCCACTAGTTGACTGCACTTAAGATTGTCAATATTACACTCAGCAGATCAATGCGGAACACTTTGCTATTTGACGGCCAGTCACATACAAATAGTTCCGGATAACATTTGTTCTTGTCATTAGAAAAACACATAATGACACTTACTAGTGTTCAATGCTCAATAATTCATATCTGACATGAATGTGGTAAGGCCATAATTTTATAATTATTTGATACCGCCGATTTTACTCGCGGACGAAACAAGGCTATACGTGCGAATGTTGATTTCTATAACCTGATTATAAATCTATGTTATACTACCTCACCGGTATACATCATAGCGTGAGTTAAATATGTCCAAAGTCATTCGTTATAGATGTACGGCACTGGTGTAGCGTTTTATTAAATTATTTGAAAACGTATAGGATTGCATTCTACAATTGTTCCCATGGAATTTAGTTGTGGAGATTCAAAGGAGGGTTTGACTGTTTGAGCGGAATTGAGTCCCTCGGCTCTCTGGTTAGGCTTAACTGAAGGGTAAGAAAGGTACGACTTAGGCTAGTCCGCAGTTCCACAGCTCCCCACTCGAACGAGTTTGAGCAGAGGGCATGGTTAAATAGGGGGATGAGTCGGTTAAGGTCAATATGCCGAGAAGTAGTAAACACCGTTAGAACACTGTGTCTGGCTGGTGCAGTCAAATCGTGACAGAATTGCTGGGAAAATCAACCATTCTCATCCCTGTGAAATTGTCTGCATACCAGCTAAGAGATTAAAAATACCAGGTTTCGCCCGGGAGTACAGAGGGCCGTCCCTCAAAATAATAAAGAATGCGTGTTTCAGACTTGTAGCTCTGTTAGAGTTTTACTTTTTTGATGGCGATATGCAAGCGTGTGTTTCCCGTTATAGTCTGGATTTTAATGCCCCTCAATTTTAACTGCGACTTACATAAGCATTTAAGGATGCCGAATACTGTTTTTCGTAACGGAAAATAGCTAATGGAATATCTAAGTCTGTGTTTTAGGTCAAAGGCTGTGCCTAAACAGGAAGCCCGTGGATCTACGGTTATCCTTACAAAACAAAACAAATACATTAAACAAATATTTGTCCTGTAATAAAAAAAAGAATGTCAACTTACACTGACCTATATTTGAGTAAAATGTAGTCCAATGAAATGTAATAAAAACACGTATAAGTATTGCTGAAATGTGTTATTCTTCTTTCATTTCTACTAAGGCACTAACGGTCTACTGTATTTGATTTGTGATGGAATGATAGGTCATGTTGTAAGACGAGATAACTCTTCACGAACAGTATCGTCTTTCACTGAAGACCACAAAATGTATATGTATATTTTAAATATGCAAGTTTAAGAAAAATACCGTTTTATGTTGAACGTATGTTTAAATAAGAGAATATCAAAACATTATTTTGGTACGGGAATCAAAACAGCTCATCTATAATGTAATAACATGTAAGACTGAGGAGCTTGATGAAGGCACGGAAATTCCACTAATTAAGTGTTCATTAGACTGCCTATTTAACGCTCCGTTTTTCTTTGTTTTTTCGCCTTCTTGCATTTATGTTTTGATGGTAACAAGCCAGACACCGGAAGTTCTCTAAGATTTTCTAAGTTGTATATTTTCTACATCACTGTCAAAGAAGCAGACTTCTCCATTTAACTGCTGCTGAATCTTCTGTTATGCTCAAATCCAACACACAGCTGGTAAGACAGATATAGGGAATTACAGGAATTTATTATCATGTCTAGTGTTGATATGGTTAAACTTGAGTAGCTTTAACTCATTTAATACCATAGCCACTATCTTACACTACCCCACTGAGAAAGGGGAGCTCAGCAATTAGACTACCGTCGTATCTTAGATAGAAAAACACTTGGCAAGCAATACTTATAACATTTTAGCTCTTCGTATCTCTATAATAAGTGAAAACATAAATATTAAAACAGACACGATGACAGCACACACCTTTCTGTCCACATTATTTTAATTCAAAGGAGGATTTTTAATTATTAATTTACGTAAATACGTGCCAATCACATTGCCTACTGGAATCAGTAAGAATCAATATTAATAAGTAAGCATTTGCTGTGAAAATGGAAAAGATAAGAAAAGAAAAGTCTTTGTGAGAATTTCGAAATTGGAACTCTGCCTTAGGTATTTTATCGGATCTCCAAACATTAGGATTCTGTTTAAATATGTCAATTTAATGTTATTATCTCATTTAGGAGGTATCTTTACTCTTACTCTGACAAATCTAATTGAGATCATGGCATACTGTCGGTTTGCAAGGGCTAAATATAAAGACCATTCCAAAGACCAGATCTTGAGAACATAATCTAATTACATGACAATCTATTCAGATATGAAGGTATATATATATCCAATCGTTAATCTTCCTGTTTATTTCTTCCAAGAGGATAACTACATCCAGACGCTATTTTATTGGGCTATAAATAGGCAATTAACACTTTATACTGGAGGGCAAAATGGTCTTGTTATAATACAGAACGTCATTTCCACCACAGCCCAATCATTTAGAGGGTAGTTATTGACACAAGTGAAGAAGGGAACATGTTATAAGAGACTTGAATACAACGAATGCGAGATCAGCATCACGATCTCTTGACTTCTTTGGAGGAGTTACACATGCATGATGTGAAACTGTTTCTTTGATCCCAGGACCTATATCATTTACCAGACCTTTCAAGAAAGCAATCTACTACAAAAAGTATACCCTGTATTAAACCCATTTTCTATGAAACTAATACATTTTTATATCCATTGTGATATATGACAGATCTTATTTTTTTGTTCTGTAACTTCTTTAGCGGCAGACTCTGTCAGACTTCCACACATAGAAACACTTGGGAATGATTACAATTATATGAGCTGGCCTTTCAACAGAAAGATTGGATTTTTAGCACAATTGTTAAACAGCAAATTGGCCTTACTGCAAAACAGATATAGTTTAAACCACTACTGCTTTAAAGCAAACTATAGTTACTAAGCCAATCGCTACTAAACCTATCCACTATTGAACAAATAGTGATATATAGAGATTATAATGGCAGTGCGGGATACGCGACTATGAGGTCGGACTGCAGTATCAATCGAGCTCGAAGAGCGATATTGATACGCAGTCCGGCCTCAGACAACGAGAACTGATACAATGGCGCGTATCCCACACTGTCATTATACTCTTTACACTTGAAGAAGCTATCATCTACTGTTAGCGAAAGCTTGTGTGTACTTACAATATATACAGTTAGTTTCAAAGGTGCTGCCAGTTTGACTTTTTTTCCTCTATAGTTATAGACTAACACGGCTATACCCTACTTTGTCATTATAATGTATTTATCATATACCTTCAATATTTCACGAGAAAATCATCTTTTGGGGGACATTTCGTTGAACTTTCACGGACTCTCGGCTGAAACGGGTGAAGGACTACTTCAAGCAATGCGAAGACCGCTATTTAAAATAGTTCAGCGAAAGTGGCCAGATTTATGCTATTGTAAACGCTGTTTAATTTCCTTATTTATCTCAGAAAACATGACATGACTTAAGTAATATAAATGTCTCAAAATAACAAGTCAGATTAAATGGAAATGGCATTTAAGCGGGAACCCGGGGTCTCTTTACACATATTACTACGCACAAAAAAACACTCACGACGTAATCGCGTGACGTCATTCTGCACTTGTTTCACCCTGTTTTCTACTGTACAGTCATGGGGATCCCACAGTACAGAACGCGGCGAATTCAGAAGATACTGATACGAACTATCTGATACGGAAAATTATCCGATGGCTTTGTATCATGTGGGTGAGGCTCATAGGTATATGATAACCAATTTGACTAGCCTGCTGTAGAATCATTCCGCTAAACAAAACATCTATTTAACATAAACATTGCTACAAACTCAACTACTTAAACAACAAGATAAAACAGTCTAATATTAAATCAAACCAATAAGCTGCTAAACGCGATAAAAATTATTGTCTTTTATATTTTGCATCTGTATAAATGTCATACTTTTAACGTATAATTTCGTAGCTATTCGGTTACGAGCAATGTCCTCGTACCAATGTGATCCGACCCAAATCACCGCATGATGTTATCCGGATGTGGCTTGCGTGAGTCAGCGTTATGCTGACACCGCCATCATGTAAGTGAAACAACGTTAGGTACAGTGCAGGACACCCACCATTCAAACATTCAAATAAAAAATGTTCTTGTATGTTTAATCCTGAAAGACAAATATATACTTGTTAACAATCCCACTGTACCAAATTGCTATAATAATTGTACGGTTGCAGTTTATAAAGCACTTACCGTGTTTATAAACGTCTTTTAAATTATACTTCAGTTTGTTTATTCCATCGACGCCGTCATTTTTATCTGAATCAGATAATGTCTGCATTGCCTATATATATACGCACCATTCACGGTAAGACATGGGAACAGTTCTGTTAACAATTTGGATACACCAGACAAGTATAATGTTTTTAAATGTTACGTCCTAATTACATGATGGACAAAACATATCTGATTTTGTTTGAAAATAAATAAAAATAAACCAATTCCTTAAATAGAGGTTCTATAGAACAAGTGTCTCGGTGCCTTTCATCGAGCGTCTCGGTACTTTTAATAGAGCGTCTCGGAACCTTTCATCGAGCGTCTAGGAACCTTTCATCGAGCGTCTCGATACCTTTCATCGGGCGCCTCGGTACCTTTCATCGAGCGTCTCGGAACTTTCCATCGAGCGTCTCAGTACCTTTCATCGAGCGTCTCGGTACCATTCATCGAGCGTCTCGGTACCTTTCATCCAGCGTCTCGGTACTTTTCATCGAGCGTCTCGGTACCTTTCATCGAGCGTCTCGGTACCTTTCATCGAGCGTCTCGGAACCTTTCATCGAGCGTCTCGGTACCTTTCATCGAGCGTCTCGGTACTTGTAATCGAGCGTCTCGGTACCTTTCATCGAGCGTCTCGGAACCTTTCATCGAGCGTCTTGGTACCTTTTCATCGAGCGCCTCGATACCTTTCATCGAGCGTCTCGGTACCTTTCATCGAGCGTCTCGATACATATATAATGCATAGAATTGTTCATCGATTCTTATCAAAAATTAAAATCGATAATTCAGTGATTTAAATGGATATACGATAGTTTGATAGGTGGTAAGGGCACCGCGTCCTTTCCAGTTAACTGAAGACACGAAAACCGGACCTCAGTAGATATACACAATCATAATTACCTCCAGAAAGATATACTACTTTTTACTGAGTCGCATTAACGTTCTATATACTGCAGCTTGTTTTATTGTACATTATGGTTGCGCTTTTCAGGATGTCAACTTTTTTTTTTTGAGATATTTCTTATTATTACAACGGATTGTGCTTATTCCATTATTTATTCTGCATTTATTCTGTTTAAACATTTTTTCGAGATCCTGCAATGTAAGCAAAGTATGGCAACATCCAGATAATTTGGGACACAGTGGACAAAGGAATTGATGTTATCTGTAAGTTTAGACGAAATTTAAAAAGTTAAACACATCAAGTAAGACACTGATTGATTGATCTGACGTTTGACGCGCCTGTCTATATTGATGACATGTACATCACTTAATTAAAGTTGAGGAAATAAAATTAAATGTCACCTGCTACTATTTTATCTCAGGAAAGTTTAAAATTCATGAGCAAATTGGAACATTTTAAAGCAGGTGTTATCGTTGAAAAGATGATGAAAAAAAAACTTGACACCAGTATATATATAGGGCAAATGCTAATTATGGATTTATATTTAAATTAAAGATTGGTTGCGATTAACAAAAGCTTAAGATTGTGAAGATTGCCATGAGTCTTATATCTGATTGATCGGTGAAACCTATATTAAACTGTATCACCTTTAACAATGACCAGAAAACAGCTAAACACAATGAAAGTCCTGTCAAGATACACGAGCGTGTTACATTAAAAGCTGACACAATACATGTGTATTGTTCGTGAAGTTTGACAACTGCAGAATCCATTTAATTGCATGATCTGGGCGAGTTACCCCTTTAAACATTGTACATTTCCATTTTTAGCTTGCATTCATCTGTTAGAATCCGCTGTGATTTCCTACGATATCAGTTTTTAAAAGTTGTTAATAATTATTGGACTATTAATTACACTTCATATAAAATGACTGTTTTACACGTGACAACACAGTGCAGGTGTATGTTAAAATGATGGCGCCACATGTTAATCAACTGTACAGGTTGTGATCTTGACTCCAGACTGTTATGTAATGTTGTACACAATACAGATGTAAGAGGTAAATATATAAAAATTGTGTGTCTACTACATGTAATGTAAACTTTTCTCGAATATATGGAGACACTGGTGACTGTTGAGCTTCAGAATAGGTTGAATCAAACAACTCGACTAGAATACATAGCAGCAAGTTTAGGCGGGATTATAAGTATATAGTCAACCAGCAACACAATACATGAAGTAGCTGGGAACGAAAGGTGTACTACCGGCGTCTGTTGACAAACTTGCTCCCTGTTTGCCCCAAACCTCAACCTGAAAGAGGTGCGTAGAAAAGACAAGTCCCATGTTTGATGTTTCCAAATGGGTGGGAGACGTCTAGTCACACAAACCAGACGACGAATGTCAGTCCGTCTGCTCCAGTTTGGATTCGCTATCGTAAAGGTACATCATACTGTTCTAACAAGACTCGTAAGTTATAGAAACTTCAGACAGATAATCAAAACCATACGCGTTCAGATTCAAGTAGGTCCTATTCATCAACACTGCTATGAACTGTGTGCTTTGTTATATAATCTAATGTTATATAAGATTGGTATTATAGGTGTTTTGCATATTACATACCTGCTCGCCGCTGTGTTTTTCTCCTAGTTGGCATCGTCCATACACACAATAGCAGTCCGAATAAACATAGACAGCTGGACAGACTAGTATACCTCATCTTGTCCAGGATAACCACATTCCAACGCGTTACGAGAACGGCCCTTCGAAGCTATCACATGGCAGCAGCTTTTTTTAGAAGGAAGACATTATTCAGAAGAACCATAACTATTAAACCTTTATGAATTTTGGTTGACTGATATTGAAGTTTATAGAGGCAAGCGAAGAGTCTGATTGGCCACTGTGTTCACACCTGTTCTCGCGGATTATGCTTGTTATCCCTGTATCTGGGAGACAGTATCATAGAATCATAGTCGTATTGCAGCATGTCCGCCCTCGCCATCGAGACAGAATACAACACGTGCTCAACAAGACACTTTACATTGCAATTAGGCTTCTCATGTTGCCAACATCTCTGTTCACTTCATACAGTGCAAACAGACACTCTGTCACAGGGATATTACTATAATGGCAGAAAGTCTCCACAAACTAAGATATTCATGTCAGTTAATCCCCACAAATCTCCAATCGAAAAGTTATTCTATCCCAGAGCAAACTATCGGGAATCCAGTTTCTTACTCCAGACAAAGTATAGAAAGGTTAGAGGTAGCAGCTCGTGTATTAATATCAATGGAGGAGAAAACGTCTGCGTTTGCCTGTAGGTAACACGGACTAGAGCTCAGCTGAGGTGTTGAAAACTGTAGGTCACAGTCGTATTAATGATACATACACTTCTCATTGCAACATCGCCGAATGCATGTAACTGTCTCACTACAAGCTGATTGTTTCTATATAGCACTGTTACTCCTTTACAGACAGATTCAGCGTGACTTTCACATGGACACACATCTGAATCGGTACATTTATAAGACAGATTGGGAGGACTGTGTAGCTGGAGGGAATGTGTCAAGAAAACTGCTCATATATGTAAACTCGTGTGATGTAGGAATGTACAGCAATCTCGTTTTTTTAACCTGATACAAATATTCTTGGCTTGTCTATGACTGCATTAGTTTCGCCTCTAGGAAATCAAATACGTTCTGCGCGTTTGCATAGCAGCTGCCTGGATAAGACAGCACGGTTATCCGACAAGTGATTCATATCCCGCTCCAGACGGGACCCAATGATTTCATGTTTGTCTTAGCTATAAATGTTTATTTTTCCAGTTTACTCGACAGTGTGCCAAAATGTCAGATTGATCTTCCGATGACTTATAGACTGCTCCTTGTTTCCAGTTGACCTCTGATAGCAGATGGCCTTTTCATTCAACTTGAATTGCCAGTCTCAATCTGGAATTTTGCCATCGAGATAGCATTGGGTGTGTAACAAGGAACATATTTTCAGTCCAATTACGACCAGTCGACAGGCAGTTCTGGAAAGTGTAAGCGACCATGTATACTGCTACTTTTTTAAGGAGAACGCCGAGTAAAAAATCGGTGTTTTTTATTTCAAACAACGGCTCGTTAAAGCTATAATCCAGATGTTGTTCCTCCTACTTGGTACGTTATTTGTCGCGAAATCTGATAGGTCTGTGAAGATTCCGCCAACTTATCACGCTCAGCTGTACCCCTTCTTTACATCGATATCATGCTCCTTTTTATAGCAGCAGACATTATTCCCTTTAATACACAAGTATCCTACTTTCACAGTATTCACTTGTTAAACAAAATCTCCTCAGCTTAATAGGTCCCCTAAGAGTACAAACTCCTGCCTTTATTACAACTCTCGAATGTACCCATACCTGTACCACAGCATACGGAAAACGTGTTGTTCAAAGCGTCCGTTTCTTTAAAGTGTTGCAAAATCAAACACCATCATTTGATCTTATAGTAACGTCCAGATACAGTTAAGCTATATGAGAATTTTCTTTTTTAAGGCGATTTAACGAAAAATCGATTCTGAAATTTCACTTTTATTCACACGTTTTCGTTAAAATGTAACAACCACTTCAGGGCTATCGGTTTGGTGGTTCTTTATGTCAATTCCACGAATGCTTGCATTTTTCAAAAGGTTTTATTCGAATAAGAGGGAGACAGATATATTTATTTGCAACAATTTTCTTCGAGAATACATTTTAAACATAACTTTTTCAATGGTTCTTAATCGATAGTTCTTAGCAGGCTAGAATTATTAATACATGAAAAGCTGGATATTTAGAAAACCATCACATAGCAGATATGATTTAACCTTTTGCGAGATTGTAGTATTAAAAAAGGTAAACTTGCGTTCGGTAGACAAGCAGACAAGCAAACAAATGAGTTCAAGACAAATTGGGACGTGGTATTGATGAGTGGGGTGAGTGTGAGGTAGGCGGTCTTATAAACTGCTCCGTATTTTTGCACTCTACCTGGCGCAACTACAAAGGACTAAAATGCAACATCCATTGAATATAAACAGAGTGGTTATGTTTCTTATTAACTCGACTGTGTTGATATTTACGACAAGAGTGTTTCATTGAGAATAACTTTGAGACCGAGGCGATGGCTAGATACTTTATTCCGGGAAGAGACTATTAGAGAGAGAGCTGGCTCAGCTGGGATGCTGGCTGTGGGCCAGGGACAAGTACCCGAGCCGTCTATACTAACCGTCAACTGATAGTGCGAATAATGACAGGCGGAAAAATCAACAAACTCCGCTTTGCCAGAGTAAACAAGTCAATCAGCTGCTCAACATGTTGTCCATATGAGTGCTGGAAACAATTGAGGATAGGATTGTAATGATAACAAGAGTAGAATCTCGCTGCCAGCACTATTCAATTATCCTCTTCACTTTTCATCCAATAGCCATCCCAGCTCATTTAAAGCCTTTGATCATCGTCTGGCTCTTTTCTCAGTTCGCTACTTGGAATTCAAAAAAGACGGTTTGCATTTTCCACAATAAAATGATACCCCTATTGTGGGTGAGCGGGGTCAACATTTAATTCAAGGGCTTCTGGGAACAAATGTGAGGGAGATTATTGTAGAACTAAATATGACTTTTAGCAAAGCCAACTACTATGCTGAAGAGGATAATCCCCAAACGCACATCAATTGTAACAAGTAAGGTTAAACAGTGCCGTTTAGCCTTTAAAAAAACTAGAATAAAATTAGACAGCTTGAAGGTTTTTATCTATAAACAGTATAATACGGGGAAAAAAGACTCGTTCCAGAATATTGGGTATGTCTGGCATATAGGCCAATGTTTAAATAAACCTGTCAAATAATAATGGCTGGTGGAAAGTGGTCTTAGTGGTGATATTAACTGAGACCATCTGTTATAGATTGGATGTTGGCTCTACAAGACCAATGATACATACCAATCTAGACAGCACTACATACACGTTTAGCGGCGCTCCATTCGCGTTAACTAAGCGTATCTCCTGAAGTGTTGACGTTATCAGTTTTATTGCTCTTCAAGATGAGCTGAGGCTGCCAGTAGACGTTTAGAGACACACCTTTCCTGGATAACTCTCAAAATCCTAAGTGAACATGATTTATATAGTGTATACTAATATTAGTGTGTTCAGAGGTATATAGCTCTGTTGTACGAAACGAGTTCTGAAATAATAATCAGATTTAATAAACCTAGAAATAGTGTCATCTTATATGAACTTGCCCAAAACAATATTTGTTACAAAAACGTTAACAGATTGAGCTTTAAATCTTATTTAAAAACATACGTAATCTCTCATTCTCATGTTTCCATCAACAAGTTTAAGATTTCTTGGATGTCAAAATCATGTGTGTGTAATTGATGTGTTGAATATATATTGAATACTCACATGAAGGTTAGTGCACTGACACACGTACACATAAAAACAATATTATGCCTTAGACAAAAGGCAACAGGACACTTTCATTATTTATTTTCTACAAACTCAAAATGGATTGTAGCTTTATTAAACGGACTATAAGCTACATCAATTTCGTTTTTCTAATGCCACGGACGTATAATTTTAGGTCTGCAAACGATGGCTTGCGAGTAACTTTCTGCATTTTATTAACATTTGTTGCCGGCTTCACAGATAATCATATCATAAATAATTCATCATTACGTATGCTGATACAAGTATATAGCAGTAAGCTATACAATATATACAAGTCGGTTATATAATATATACCAATGGGTAGAGAGATTGCCCTGAACATCAAAGGATCCGTGCAGTTTGCCACTAGACCATCACCCACGTCTTTTTTTTCTTTCTTTTAATTTATAAGAAATTTATATGATCAGGTCTAAACTGTTTGGTGATTGTTCTATACATAAACATTGTTATTAATGTTTAGCGAACAAGGCATTTATTCCCCTGGGTCATGATAAGGATACATTCACACATTCTGATTGTTACGCAATACTATGTACATTAAGTCGTACATCAAGTGCTAATAATGAACTTATATGTCAACAGATCCAGACAAAAGTGTTAATTGACATGTTGATTACGATGCATGCCACCTGTTCACGAGAGGCTGATCTTATACGGGATCAGGAAAATAACCCCTTCAGGTGGGATCATTGATTACCGGATAACATTACTAGAGTCTTCAAGCACCTGCAAATCAAAATCGTTCTAAAGAAAGGTTTTAAAGCCATAGAAGGGAGAAAACTCTTCAACACATCCTTGTATGAATTAAAACAATATAGGTGTCTAATCCAAAACAATTTTGATTAATAGCTACACGTACCTTCGTAAAGTGTTATTCTCGCTGAACAAAGACCTGAGCCGTTTCGAAAATCACCACCAACCACTCGATTAAATCCAACGTAAACATCGTAGTCAATCTCCCCCGAGTTCGATTTTTGGCCATTCAAAGTAAACATAAACTTGGAGTCTATGTATGTTTTCTGACCGTTTTCTGTCCATTGCATTCTCTCATCAGAGATGTCAACGACTGTTTTTGTTCCTCTTTTAACCATTTTGTCCACAACTTTGAGAAGTGACCCGCCATTTATGGTAGCATCCATGTAGCCTGGTAATTTATTACCGTATATACGGAACTGTCTGTTATGGATGTGGGCCTCGGCGTTATTACAAGACGTATTGTTGTCTTCGCCATAACCATCTCCTGTTGGAGAATCGGAGACATGAAAGGTCCACAACTTCGGTACTTCCCCGTAACTTAAATGAAGTTTTGCTCCTTTGTATTTAGAAGAGAGGTCTAGTTTAACAACAGTCTGGCAGTGACAGCCGTCTGTCCTGGATGGTCGGGGACTGGTCAGGAATGTAATGTAAGGGCTGTAACCTTTAACGTTACCCATACGAAGGTTTATCTCCACCATGTTGTCCTGAATGGCACTCACCATCAGTCTAAGGCACCCTGGACAAACAAAAACAACATATATGCCAATTAATAACCAATATATGCATGCAAGCGATAAATTTTGCACTGCAGCCGTATGCCAAGACATCTTTCCATTGAACTTAAACTTTGATTTTAAATGAAAACATTGACGTACGGTTTAAAAGATTTTCTTTGGAGTTTCTCTGTCCATGTAGTCCGATATCGTTGTAAGGTATTATCTTATTTTGGTTTAACGATTGATTAAGCTTGATTTGAGCAAGTATTCTGGTGCGTTTTATTTGTGGCATACACATTTCACAGGGTATTTACTAATAAGCTATGAAAACATTTACATTTTGGAAACAGAATAATATATTATGCTAGCAATACATGTTTGATTTAAAATAAATATACTATTTGAAAGAAGTCAAGATAATGGACTAATGTGTGCAATAGCGAAGCTCCGCTAAACCTTACAACTACCTCCAAAGCAGAAATCTACAAATTTCCGCTTTGTTTAAAAAAAGTAGGTATTATAACATAGTTGAGACACATTGTGTTTTATTTTACCGGTTCATTCCCATCAACTGCATTGTTGTCTACCTCTGAATGATGGTATTTTGCATCCCTAGCGGTTTTGTTATAAAATAGGCGCCTTGTGTGAATGACCACTTTAACTAGATGCCGTTCGACCAAAACAAAGTAATAGCGAAAAATTACGTCTACGCGTATATTTTATTTCACCGTATTTTTTGTAGAAGGACATCTTGTAAAAGTAGACCAAGCTAGGTTGTACAACATACAAGCGGACTCAAAGCAGTCTTATTCTCCAATGGCCGCTTCGTGAGCAGCAAATTAAAAACGAAACCAGTCTGACTTCGGCGTATCAATATAATGTCCCAAAGCTGGTGTAAATAAACTTGCTCATGTATAAGGATTAGGTAGGTGAAGGGTGACTGTGCTATCAACAATCATCGTATACAGATAAAAGAGTTTCTTGAACAATCTGTATTTCTTAACGCCAAAACATGTAATTATTATGACAGAATGGATGTGGGACAGGCCTCAACAGGAAACATGTTGCGTTACTAAGGACCTTCTCAGAGATCAGAGGGAGGGTAATTATAACCAACTTGTCAGTCTTAATCTCCCTGTACCATTTACTTTACTCCCACTAAATACTAATTCTTTTCTTTCCTGTGCTTTTATGAAAATAGCTTGAACCTCTTGTGTGCTAAATACGATTTTCTGTAATATTCATCTTTTAGGTACAATTATATGTTAAATTGAAGGCCAAATAGTACGCCCACGCGGCTGATATATATGTGTTTCGTGCATGGGTGGTATAACGAATTACGTCTGCTATACGGAGAATAGAATTTTGGGCATTTACACCGCTTCTCAGTGGGTTTAGTATTTTGAGACATATAATGTCTTACAGTCGGGCAGGATGTAAAATAAAATTACATATGCAGAAAACACACGTGGTATATACCCAGGGTTAGCTGTTAGATCGAAATTATTACAGAGTGATGCTAAAAGTTAAAATTGTGTATTAAATCCGGTTGGATCTGAAATATGGAATGCACGTGTAGAAGGTTATCAGGCCACCAGCTTCAAGCACCTGGTAAGAATGTAATCACTACACCCAGGTGCTCAGTTAAACTGCTAGACAAGCGACTGACTCTCAAGCCCTTGTGAATCCCCCAGCCACGCTGACATGTGCGAGGCCACTCAAATCACGGCTAAGGTGAGAGGTCAGCAGTTAATTGCGGGATTGTTGTGAAACGCCGCGGTGCTATCTGTCAAAAGTCTAACACTATATCCCGAGGTGAACAGTCGCTATTTTGCACATGGTGTTGCGAGCCAGGATCCTGTAGAATGGATAAATGACATTCAAACGAATGTCGCCTAGGAAACTGACGAAATTCAGCTGTTTCTGCTTTTAACTTCAGTTTACAACATCAGATCCGTGGAGATGTTTCTAATAGGAGGGATAATAACACCCGTTTTTACATATAATAATAAATTATAGTCGTAATTATAACACTTTGGTAGCTCTCAAATGTATTCAGTGAACGAAGGATAGTTCCAGATTATACAATTATTACTGGATACTCAGTGTATACTGGGACTCTGGAATCTATGTTTATCAAGCATCTAACTGGTCTAGTGTCAATATCTCAAAGTATATATTGTTCTTCAAGACTTCGATCCGAATCTTCAAAGTAAAATAAAAATATTACGACAACTCGTCTAGATAAATAAGCATAATATTGTTTTTGTATTTTTCACGTTAGCATCCAGATGTACTTCATTAGAGAAACACGATGGAAAATATTACAGCTCATGAAGACGGACACGTGCTTGTTTGAATGGTTTTCTCCGCGGGTTTTAATATGATTGAGTCATTTGGATAGACTGGGATGTGAATAATATTGAGCGCTCCAGGCTAGACCTGTGATCGCTATAAATATTTGTCTAGGATTACAAGTCTACAACAAAGATGAAAAAGTAGGTTGGCTGAGATATAAATTATTTTGATTTGAATTCGCACCTGGACTAGGCTATACTTTGTTTATTCTACAGCGTAAATCAACGATTAACAACTGTGTAATTGTTTAAATATCAGTCGCATCAATCATAATGTACATATATGTTTATAAAATCAACGTCTCCAGGTGATCAAAGATAGCTTTGTGCGACAGTTTTATTAGTTGTGTCATACATGAATAACATCACAAACTTAATACTTCGTGAGGACGTCTAAGAGAATATAACCATATAACGCTGACCTCTTTGTCAGATTCTACTATTACTAACAAGTATTGTGAATGTATGCCGTTCATGTGAATAAAGATCCCGGTTAGTTCAGGGCTAACATTCCTTGGTAAACACTCAGAAACCAGTTATTACACTCTCAACAATTCACAAATCAAATCTACTATCCCTCTTATACTCTCACTTTGAAAAACCAAGTATAATCTGACCTACCCCTTAACCCCTATATCTGGCTATCGTATACCAAAACCAAGAGAATTGTACTTATTATGGTGTTGTTGAGAAAGGAACATACTAAAAGTCCCGTTAACTTTGGATTAACTCTGATGTTTTACAAAGGACATTCTTCGCGTGTAGAATACCAATGTTAAATACCATAACGTATTTAAACCCTCTCATCAGTAGTATAGATTTTTGTTTTAAGGCTGAAACTTTGTACCACATTGTAAATTCATTATCTGGAAATAGCTTCAATTTATAACACAAATATTTACATGCCAGGATATTGGTATAGATGGTTTAGCTTGTACTCTGTTATAACCAGTGAAAGCCGTGATTTGTGATAAAGACCGTTTCGAAAGACCTGCTATAGGCTATTAAGATGGCGATGATAATAAATTCGTCTAAGTTTGCTTGTCAAGCCAAACAGATCCTTAAATGTGCAAAGTAAACAGTTCTTATCTCTGGGGAAAAGGAAAGTATGATAAGCGTTTAGCTTACGATAAGAATACATATTGGTATTTATCACGCCGGCCGATTGCAATTGAGTAATGAGTCCATCGGTGGGTTAAACGAAGTCACCCGTAATAAGTAAATAACTATACTAACCTGTCATAAAGATGGTTGTCCACTTCATTGCGATGCTCGGGTGATGTTACCTGTTGGCAACGTTGTGCTTCTCAGACGATCTGTAGCTAATGACGTAGACAGGGAGTACCGTCCACCGATCAATCAGCAACTCCACACAAACCGCTAATGTTTATTTATTCGTCTGGTGATTGCCCGGTAATTGAGTGTTTAACAGGCTTCCGACAGACAACTCGTATACAACCACGACCTGTAATTCGGACCTGGAGGCTATGTCATTGGGGCAAACAAAAGCTCTGCCATCACTGGTTCCTGCTACTGCTGCTATAAAGAATT
This sequence comes from Katharina tunicata, assembly GCA_032466195.1. Classification (NCBI taxonomy): domain Eukaryota; kingdom Metazoa; phylum Mollusca; class Polyplacophora; order Chitonida; family Mopaliidae; genus Katharina; species Katharina tunicata. Next base: position 34,643 of record JAVFBZ010150301.1, read on the forward strand.
ATGACTTAAACACTCTGCTTCTGCTTACGATGACTTTATGCCTTGAGTGAGTTGGCTTTAAGATCATCGTCAGCGCGTGTTCCTTTGTCGCACCTGCCATGTGACCACTTAATGACGATGTCAGCCCTCATATATAAACACTATAATGATGCTGACGACAAATTTACACACGAAGATCGTCAAAAAGTAACTGATTGCTGTTATGCCATAAAATGGCAAGCGTATACCGTGGTCCGGACTGCAATACTGGACGCTGCCAGGCACATATCTTCTTCCAGCCAGTTATAGATTGAGGGTCAGAAAAGCCTAGTGAGAGGGCCTCTGGTTTAAACATTGCCTCTCCTTAACCCTCCCAAGTCAGCCGTCTTCTCAAGCACTCCTAACAAATAGGTCTGGGTGACGAACAAGCCCCTTCCAGCTGGACCATAGCCATACATCTCGACCTGCCTAATCCCAAACGCCCACACAGAAGACCTTTCGGGACCATGATAACATCAATTCGATTCATTCTTACAGACAGAAAAGGGAACTTTGAAACACACATATTGTAGAAATTAATCTTTAAAAAAATTGTGATTTTCGTTTAATTCGCCTTGAATGCATTTTTTGTTATATCTGTTTAGTTCTAATTTGACTAGATATTTTCATGAACAACCGTAACGTTACAGCCATTATTTAGAGAGACTCCGACTGTTTATATTCTTAACTAATTTGGTGTGTAAAGTCGTTCGCTTTCAGAAAGCAGGACGATGAAACCCGCGAATAGGAGCTCATTTCCTATGTCTTATAACGTCCAGTTTTGTTAAATACTTCAGGGAGCGTTAAACAGTAACGAGCTTTTGTATTCTTAGTTGTAGGGAATTTTTAGTAGGGGAATTTATTAAATATGTTTTGGATCGTCCATAATCCATAATATTTATACACATACCCACGACTTGTACAGAGCCAGAATGCCTATATAAATCAACTGTTCGCACCTACACTATAAAACCTTACCTCATGGACAATTTACTCTACATAATCAACATTTCTCAGCATAATTTACTACTGATAAAATTTATTGCAGAACAGCTAAAGTCTGTGGTAACTAGTATATTTTTCATGACAATCATTTATTTTTACCTTTTGTTCAAAATTAAATTCTGCTACTCAAGAAAGAGAATTATATATATATGTTAATATAGATCTGATCTAAGAAAACAAAATATAACGGGTAAACAACAGTCAACGTGGGCTGTGCTTTTTACTTAAGGGGCAATGTAACAAGACTAACATGACGGATGGGTTGGTGGTTAACGCCGTGCTCAAGAGTATTTCACTTATATGACGGCGCTGTATTACAACGGTAGACAGTGCCTCTTAGGACAAGCATTACATGTGTAGTCACGTTAGTGATTTTGCTGCTGTAAAGATAATGTTCCTCCAGTGCTAAGTATAACAGCATGAATATACTAAAACATACTAATATACTAAGCCAAAGGGAAGCAAGACTTGCCAAAGGCGAGACAAACCACATGACTGTATGCCATGATACAGTTATGCCGTACCGGGTTTAGTTATTAAGCAAAAAGTATTGAAGAAATATAAACGAGCCTCGTACGTGAAACATTGGTCGCCCTAGTCTGATGCAGGTTTATATTAAACCAAAAAACACTGCATCTAATATGTCCATAAATATGTGCTTTTCAGCAAAGGTATTGCCGAGTTATCTGCCCTTATAATCCAACTTGCATTTGTACTACCTTATCTTAAAACTATCTTAATTATTAAATTCACTTGTGGGTTTGTCTTCTGACACAAATCTAAAATTACAATCAAAATTATTTATTTGTTGTTACACAAGATCAATGTTGGGGAAAAGACCATAACAAAAAACAGATACTGTGTCGACTTTTGGTCGATAGTGTTACAACGACTGATAATGTTATAAAAAAAACGAACGATAAAATTAAAACTTTGCTGGTTTAAATTCTTACCAATAGTGTAGCAACTTTTTTTTCTCACGGGTAATGTAGTATTGTTTTACCGATACTGTGGTGAACAAAAAGTCTTACCAATAGATTAGTTATTACATTTTGATCGATAATGCCTTCATTCTTTCATTTCTTCGAGCATCGCTTTGCACGTTAGCAAGGACACGAAATTGCGATCTTGTTAAACTACTAGACTATCTGGTGTCATCGCTTCGAAGTTCCGCTGTATCAGAACCTCACATCGTTAAATTCACCTTAACCGGCTTCCATACTGATATCCAACTAAACATTGTCAAATTAAATTAATTTATTTATTAGATTTGTGTTTAACGTTTCACTTGTATGCTGACTTAACGGTGTCGGTGTATGGTGGAAAACCGGAAATGAATCTGATATCTCCGCAGCTATCACAAACTTACTATTATATACCGACATACGGATTCGAACCCCTACATGTATAGCCTACATATAAGGGGACCCAACAGTTATATGTAGGCTATACATTTAGGGAGTCGAATCCGTATGTCGGTATAGTTATAATAAAGGGGACCCAGCAGTTTAACACTCACTCATCTGAGCCACGGCGCGGCCCTGCCTAAGAAAAAAAAAATACATTATGGACCATTTAGGATCATCAATAACGTGATAGAATTACCTAAATGAGATGGTCGAAGTTTTGAAGAACTTTTGTTGGTTGAAGTGCGCAGACAAAAATTATTTTTTCAATATCCAAAATAAACACCGCATTGTAGAATAGGCCTATATTTCGAATTAGCCTATATTTCGAATTAGCCTAGGGGCTTGTCATGTGATCTATCGATTTATCCTATACCTACTACTAGGCATATTTTTCCTTTTAAACGATTTGCTCCAATTCGATTCGGAACGTTTAACATTTTCCGCGTTCTTCTTTTGTTTGAAGCCTTATGCTGCCAAAATGGCCGTGAGCTGAAGTTTCTTTAGAGATTACTATGGGAGACAACTCTTTCTGTTTCAATAAATGATTCGGAAATGATTACCTCCCTTGTTTTCAAACCTTAACAATTATAAAGAAGAGGTAAGGATATTTTCCGTCTTTTCTTCGCCCAAATTTGATACTCAGTTGTTTATGTAAGTTACAGATAAAAAAAAAAGCTATTAATATTCATACTGTACCAAACCTTATGTTACAATTTTCTTCAAATAAATTTGTAGGTACAGGTCTATTGTTAATTCGTTCAGTTTTATTTTTCATTGACATCGCTGATTTGCATTTATCGAGTTTGAGGAGATTCTTATCTCATGATGTTCTCATCGTTTCCATGATTGTTCTCTTCGGAAACTTCAGTACATTTGAAATACTACAATACTGCACGCCGTTTAACGAAATGGTCCTCAGGTGATTCTCTCAGTGAAAATGTGCCACATAACTAATTTGACCTTTTTGACCAGTATATAATTTCGTACATTTCACTTATATGACGGCGACCTTCCCCAACAGTGAATAGCCACACTAACAAAACCATAACATGTGACGTGTTTGCTCTGTTTGCAAAATTCAATGATCCTCTAGTTCTAAGTAAATCCTCCATGACTGTTGTGTGGCAACATACTGTCATAAGTCAGAGGAAACAAACAAAACCAGTGAGATCAGCCTTTGACATATTATCTATTGGATATTGTCGATAGAGAAAACCCAGTTACTTAAGGCCATCATACCCCCAGTTAGAGGCAATATCCTGTGTCCTGGTGCTCGCTGTGTCCTGGTGCTCGATGTGTCCTGGAGCTCGCTGCGTCCTGTATTGGGTCCTGTGATCGTCCTGTATCTTGTCATTGTCACTGTTGCCAACGACATCGAAGATGAATTTGTGTATCGATTTGACAAACTGTCATGAATAAAATAACTCAAATTTGATGTCAAACTCAAAGTTAACGTTCAGATGAAATCTAACATTTCTAGTAAAAGCTGTTTGTGTTCTCTCATGCCCACTGTTACTATTGGAGACTTGCAAAGATTATCTTTATATTCCTCTCGGACAAGTTACTGCAGCATTATATACTACAAATGCAGTTTTATCTATGCTTCGGACCAATGGATCTTCGGACCCATGGACCTTCGGACTAACGGACCTTCGGACTAACGGACCTTCGGACAAATGAATCTTCGGACTAATGGATCTTTGGACTACCGGACTTGCAGACCAATGAACTTTCAGACTAACAGACCTTCAGACCAATGGCCTGCACCCGTTCATAAGGGCAACAACCACAAAACAAACCTCAGCGTTCTGACTCAGGGCTCTGTAATGACTCAGTGTTGTCGACGTAGCAGTGCAAAGCGAACGAAAGTGAGCGTCCCTTGGGGTGGCAGCAAGAAATCAATCTTGTCCTCTTCGACTGTTTAAGTTTAATGAGGCAGTCAAACGCCGAAACCAGATTGATGACCTGGGCACGCGTGTCCACGTATACAGAGTGTTTTGAGAACGTACTATGTCTCACCGTAAACCTCTTGGGCTCTAGGTTTGGGTTGGGGCAAACTAATTAAAGGCCTGTAAAATATAGTTTGGTTATATACAGGGATTTTAGTCGACAAAGGTCTGACCAAGCGAGGAATCTCTGCGCAAAAAGTTTTTCTTTGGTTGTAGAAAATTTACCCCTGTATTTTCCCCGTTCCTGCTCCCGATATCTCGCTGCCGTATATAACTTGTCCGTTCAACGATTAGCTACAGAACTGTGCCATGCTTAAACACCGTAATTCGCACAGGGTGATGCGGAGCACATAATTGGAACTTTTCAGTTTAATTCAAAAAATGTCTTCCAAATTTTTTCTCCAATTTTTTTTATAGTTTTATCAAAATATTGTATTTGAAGTTACAGTAAGTGACAAAAACAGGATCTTCGTATCAAATTTCAAAACAACACTCGAGTTTTTCGACTCTCGTTGACGAATAAAATTACATTATAAATGTTACAAATGTGCGAGGTGGAAATATCAAACATACAAACGATCTCAGAGAGCTCAATGCTGCAAAACAGAATTGAAAAGGTGAGGACAAATTTATTTGAATTTAGGGAGAGTTAAAGGATGTCGTCTTGAGAATGAAATACCAGTTACCTCGTTTCCAGTAATACACCAAGCGGGAATGCTTCATTCCGTGTGTGTATATATGCTTTATTGCAACAATGCACCACAAGTGATTCGAATCCCCCTGCACTATGGTCTATCATCCCAGTTGCATTCTCAAAACTATTTTTTAAATATCCATAATGACAATGAGCTTGTCTCCACGACGTTCAATTAAATCCACTGGTTCAAGGCATTTTTACACTAATATGTGTTCTGAGTTTCATTAAAATCCATCTACAAATGAAACGGCATAAAGGGGGACACGTTTTTTTTTTCTAAAAAGAGCAATTATGACCTTAACCCAACGACCTTAAATCAACATACTCAAAACACTTTCATATCATTTACTCATTAATAAAGCTCCTAGAATAATAACAAACTCAGCCTTACATACGTATACATACTTAGGTATGAGACGAATCATATGTCCCCCTCCCCTCTCAACTTCGTAGAGAGGGGATTATAACGTATTGCGTCGATTTGTCGCGTGTTATTAATATTTTTATAGCTTCTGAGCACATTGCGATAGCTGGCCTTTTCACAGTAGCGTGTTACAGGGACTTTACGTGATATTTTAACCACTCTTAAATTATCACCATTACACCATATCGTAACATTATGAAACCGTTCCGTGGATTTATGCCATCACACACTCACTATGGTACCATACTGTAACCATAGTGCCATCACATCGGCCCATCATACAATAACTATCGTTTTATCGTGTCATCACACTATCATTATCGCAAAATAAATTTATCACATCAAACCATCGTACCATCATTATCCTATCATCGTGTCATCACATACTGCAATCGTACCATCACTATCGTACAGGTGATTTATTACATCAAAAAATCATACTACCACTTTTATACCAACGTAG